>JARQOD010003930.1:0-59731 GCA_033576555.1 Oophaga sylvatica | reverse complement strand
TGAGCCATTGCCTGTGCCCAAGAGACATGGACCCATACCTAGGTTTTTCATTTCCGACCTCCCTGTTCCTCAGAGAATGACCTTTATCGGGGTGATTTGTATGGTTTTCCCAAAATGATACATCTTGTGGCCATTACCTAAGTTGCCTTCCTCCTGAATTGGTGCCTTTGTTCCTTCAGCACGTGTTCGGTTACACGGCATTCCTGAGAACATTGTGTCTGACAGAGGAGCCAGTTGTTTCCAGAATTTGGAGGACTTTTTGTTCTAAACTTGGTGTTCAATTGTCTTTCTCCTCGGCTTTTCATCCCTCAGACCAATGGACAAACTGAGAGAACAAACCAACATTGGAGACTATCTGAGATTGCTTTTGTGTCGCTGATCAGGATGACTGGGTCTCTTTTTTGCCTTTGGCTGAGTTTGCTCTTAATAATAGGGCTAGCTCTGCCACTTTGATGTCTCCATTTTTCTGCAATTTTGGGTTTCACCTTCGATTTTCTTCAGGACAGCGAGGCTTCTGTCTGTCCAGGTGTTGACTTGTTGTGGAGCGTATGCAGCAGATTTGGGACCAGGTAGTGGAGAGGTTGTCCCTCTCTCAGGAGAGGGCCCAGCGGTTTACCAACCGGCATAGGACTGATGGTCCTCGGTTTGAAGTGGGGGACTTGTTGGTTGTCCTCAAGAAATATCCCTATGAGAGTTGCAACTCCTAAGTTTAAGCCTAGCTTCATTGGACCTTTAAGATCATGCAGATTCTTATCCTGTTTCCTTTCGTTTACTTCTTCCAGGGACATTTAAGATCCATAACGTGTTCCACAAGTCCTTTATTGAAGAGGTTTGTCGAGCCAGTGGTTCCTATGGCTGTGCCTCCTGACCCTGTTTTGGTTGAGGGCAATCTGGAGTATGTGGTTGAGAAAATATTGAATTCTCGTTTTTCTAGACGGAAACTCCAGTATTTGGTTAAGTGGAGAGTAGTGTTGAGCGATACGATACCGCAAGTATCGGGTATCGGCCGATATTAGCTGTATCGGACTTTCGATATTGACTTTCGATATTTCCCATATATCGTAATACCGAATCGGAATTGTCACTGTCACGTGAGTGTCCGTCGGTCGGTCTGTCAGGAGTTCAGCGGCACTTACCTGGCAGAAGATCTCCGGTGGTCACGGCCTGGACTGGTTGATGGCCGCCATCATCTTTCCCCGCGGTCACATGCAGTTTCTCGCGATAACTGCAGTGACTGCTGGGTAATCCCGGCCGTAAAGCATCAGTCCGATGACGTCACCGCCGGGAAGCAGGTAATCAGCTGTGCTGTGCCGGATGACAGCCTCTGCTGTCATTCCGATGTAGCAGAGCTGGATCGTCGTGGGACAGTCGTTACTATGGACTGGCGTCGGACAGGGGTATACTGTTGGTTTGTTTTTTTCCTTTTTTTACAGGAGATCGATGGCGTCGCAGGAATGAGAGTATAATAAAAGAAATGAAAACTGTGTTGTCTCTTTTATTTCATTAAAATACTTTTTTCTTGCTGTGTCTTTTTTTTTTTATACATTTAAAAACTTTGGGATTAATAATGGATCGGTGTCTTATTGACACCTCTCCATTATTAACCGGGCTTATTGTCACCGTGCAATTAACGGTGACATTAACCCTTATTACCCCACTTGCCACCGCTACAGGGCAGTGGGAAGAGCCGGGTAAAGTGCCACAATTGGCACATCTTTTGATGCGCCAAATGTGGGCTGCTGTAGCCTGGTATTATCAGGCTGTTGAGGGCCAAAATCCATGGGCCTTGACATCCTTTTAATACCAGCCGCAGCAGTCTGCATTTTACTTGGCTGGTTAACAAAAATAGGGGGACCCCTACGCCGTTTTTTTTTTCGAGGGGATCCCCTATTTTTGTTAACCACCAAGTAAGCAGACTGCTGTGGCCTGGTATTATCAGGCTGGCAAGGTCCATGGATATTGGCTCATTACCAGCCTGAAAAACCAGGCCTCAGCAGTCTGCTTCATCTGGGTGGGTTAACAAAAATAGGGTGGACCCACGCCAATTTTTTTTACGAGGGAATCCCCTATTTTTGTTAACCAGCAAAGATAAGCAGATGCTGTGGCCTGGTATTATCAGGCTGGCAAGGTCCATGGATATTGGGTCATTACCAGCCTGAAAAACCCGGCCTCAGCAGTCTGCTTATCTGGCTGGTTAATATAAAATAGGGTGGACCCCACGCCAATTTTTTTCGAGGGGATCCCCTATTTTTTTTTAACCAGCAAAGATAAGCAGACTGCTGTGGCCTGGTATTATCAGGCTGGCAAGCAGGGTCGGACTGAGGCACCGGGACACCGGAGAAACCTAAAGGTGGACCCCAGCTCCTGCGTGGTGGGCCCTGATTTGAAAGGATAGGTCGCGGGGCAGAGGGGGCGGTGGCCCCGGGGCCCGCCTCTGAGGGGCCCACCCGGAGCTACGATACAGTTACATTCTGTGGCAGAGCAGGGAGAATTGCTCTCCCTGCTCTGCCGCCCGGAAAACTATGGGGCCTGAACAGGCGTTGGGGGGGCCCGGTGCCAGCAGTGGGCCCCCCACCCGTCATCGGAGGGTCAGCTGTATCGGCATCCAGCCGATAAAGCTGACCGCATAGAGAGAGAAGGAGCGAGCGCTCCTCTCCCATAATCCCCCTCAGCGAATGACAGCGGGCGCAATAACATCACCTGCCGGTGCCCGCTGTCAGACGCTGAGAGGAGCTGTCACGCGGTCTTATGATATGTGTACTATGTCAGTAAACTATTCTTAAAAGAACAACACTCTACACAACATATAGATTACAACATCAGCATGTAAAATATAGAATAGATTTACCTGACACGATATCCGTTGAACTCAGGGTTAATCTTGAGGACTTGAATACACTGTCACAGGAAAGAGGAGGACCGGGGGTCTAACCTGACCCTAAACTGGGGTCCTAACTAATCCCTCACCTTGGAGGTACTGATAATGGTTCAGAGGTCCAAGTCTCCAGCCTAACCCTGTCCCTATCAGTCCCTGAACCTGTAATCAGTCCTAAGAAGGATTCTGATTACCACCAAAGGGATATGGGCTGATCTCTGCTAAATACACAGATTAGACATATAAGACAGACTGGAGAAAACACAGACTTGCATACACACTCAAACACAGAAGGAACATAAATGATCTGGGATATTAAACTCTAAGCAAGGTGAGCTTAAAACAACTAAGGAGCTCTTTAACTTAAGTCTATACAGATACAATCCTATCTGTGGTCTGCATGAAGAATTTCACTGGCAACTCCCAACACAGACAACCAGAGATTTAAAGGAAACCAATCAACAAAATAATTGCAGCCGGGAGAAAACTGCACCCATCCCAGAAAATGAGCACAGACAGAATTAACTCCCTAACTGCCAAACACAAAGAAACAGCAACTCAGCTGTGAGAAGTCAGAATTGTGCAACGCGACGATCTTCGTGGCGATGCACACATGACAGTACCCCCTTCTACGAGGGGCCTCCGGACCTCAGGGCCAGGTTTGCCCGGGTGAGTTCTGTGGAAGTTCCGCACCAAACGATCTGCGTTAATGTCAACGCAGGAACCCACGTCCTCTCCTCTGGGCCATACCCCTTCCAATGCACCAAGTACTGAAGGGACCGGCGATTCAGACGTGAGTCAATGATCTTTGACACTTGAAACTCCAAGTTACCATTGACCACCACTGGAGGAGGAGGTAGAAGGTGATGGTATGATTTGGTGCCACGTACCTCTTAAGTAATGACTTGTGGAACACATTATGAATTTTAAAACGTAGGAGGGAGGTCCAGACGAAATGCCACAGGATTAATTATGGAAATGATCCTGTACGGCCCGATGAATCTGGGGCCCAGCTTCCAGGAGGGAACTTTAAGTTTTATATTCCTGGTAGACAACCATACCAGATCGTTCACATTAAGATCTGGACCAAAACTCTTCCTCCTATCAGCCATACTTTTATAACGGTTCCCCATAGCACTCAGATTATTCAATACACCTCTCCACACTGAAGCAAGTGACGACGAGAAACGCTCCTCCTCAGGAACCCCAGAAGGGCCCCCCCCATTGAATGTACAAAACTGGGGATGAAACCATATGCCCCAAAAAACGGGGACTTACCAGTGGACTCGCTCCGCCTGTTGTTAAGAGCGAACTCTCCCAGAGGCAAGAAAGAAGACCAGTCCTCCTGGTTCTCTGAGACAAAACACCGAAGATAAGTCTCTAGGCTTTGATTCAGACGCTCTGTCTGACCATTGGTCTGCGGATGAAAAGCCGAGGAAAATGACAATTGCATCCCCCGACGTAAACAAAATGCCCTCCAAAACTTGGACACAAACTGAGACCCCCTATCTGACACCACATCAGAAGGCAACCCATGAAGTCTCACAATCTCCCCAATGAACACCTGCGCCAGAGTTTTAGCATTAGGGAGGGCAGGAAGAGCAATGAAATGTGCCATCTTACTGAACCTGTCAACAACCACCAGTATGACAGTCTTCCCTGACGACTGAGGAAGGTCCGTGATGAAGTCCATAGACAAATGAGTCCATGGAGCTCCGGAAGTTTCAAGGGTAAGAGGGTCCCAGACGGACGGGTATGAGGGGTCTTAGAGCGAGCACAAAACCCACAGGACGCGACAAAAGTTAAAACATCTTTATTAACGTTAGGCCACCAAAACCGGGAGAAAGGAGATCTAAAGTAGCCTTACTCCCTGGATGTCCTGCTAAAGCAGAATTATGATGTGCCTCAATAACCTTTTGTCTCAACTGATTTGGGACAAACAGTCTCCCTGGAGGTCCTGCAGGGGCGTCCCCCTGAGCCTCAAAACCTCCTCCTCAAGCTCAGAACATACAGCCGACACTACCACCCCTCCTGAAGGATAGGAATCGGGTCATCCATTTTCCCGGCCCTGGGAAACTGCGAGACAAGGCATCCGCCTTAACATTCTTAGATCCAGGGCGATAAGTGACAACAAAATTAAACCTGGTAAAAAACAACGACCATCGAGCTTGTCTGGAATTCAGACGCTTAGCAGATTCCAAATACAGCAGGTTCTTGTGATCAGTAATGACGTGACCGGGTGGGGCTGCCCCCTCCAAAAAGTGACGCCATTCTTCAAAAGCCAACTTAATGGCCAAAAGTTCCCTATTGCCGATATCATAATTCCTTTCGGCGGACGACAATTTTTTAGAAAAGAAAGCGCACGGATGCCATTTACCAGGGACGGACCCTGGGACAATATTGCACCCACCCCTACGTCAGACGCGTCCACCTCCACAACGAACGGCTGTGATGCATCTGGTTGGATGAGAACGGGTGCCGAAGCAAAACATTTTTTCAAAGAGGAAAAAGCTTGGCAAGCTTTTTCCGACCATTTAGAAAAATCCGTCCCTTTTCTTGTCATGTCAGTGAGAGGTTTGACAACAGATGAGAAATTACAAATAAATTTCCGGTAGTAGTTAGCAAACCCCAGAAAACGCTGCAGAGCCTTAAGATCCTCTGGCTGATCCATTCAAGCACTGCTCTCACCTTTTCAGGGTCCATACGGAAACCGGAGGCTGACACCAAGAAACCCAAAAACTGAAGTTCCTGTACGGCGAATACACACTTTTCCAGTTTGGCGTATAGTTTATTGTCTCGCAAGATCTGCAACACCTGTCTCACATGCTCCTGGTGAGACACAAGATCTGGTGAGTAAATTAAAATGTCATCCAAATATACGACCACAAACAGCCCCACCAGATGACGAAAAATGTCATTAACAAAATGTTGGAATACTGCTGGTGCAGTAGTCAGACCAAAAGGCATGACAAGGTTCTCATAATGTCCCTCCGGCGTGTTAAACGCCGTTTTCCACTCATCCCCTCTTTTATCCTAATCAGATTATACCCCCCCTGAGATCCAATTTAGAGAACCATTTGGCGCCAACAATTTGATTGAAGAGATCAGGAATCAGAGGGAGTGGATACGGATCTCGAACAGTAATCCGATTAAGTTCGCGGAAATCCAAGCAAGGGCGTAGGCCTCCATCTTTTTTCTTCACAAAGAAGAACCCCGCGGCCACTGGGGAAGATGAAGGTCTAATATGCCCTTTGGCCAGACTTTCCGAAATATAATCTTTCATAGCCTGCCTCTTAGGACCAGAAAGGTTATATAACCTAGCTTTAGGTAACTTAGCATCAGGAAGTAAATTAATAGAGCAGTCATACACGCGATGAGGAGGCAACTCCTGACAACCCCTCCTCAGAGAACACATCCCCAAAGTCCTCCAAAAAAGGAGGCAAAAGTACTAGGCACGACCGCACTGATGACTGTGTTCATGCAGTTACTTTTGCAAAACTCCCCCATTGGCTTATATCTCTGGACTGCCAATTAATCACAGGGTTATGTTTAACCAACCAAGGAAGTCCCAACACAATAGGAGTAGGTAGACCCTCCAACACATAACAAGATAATAGTTCCCTATGTATTGCCCCTACCCGAAGGTCAATGTTATGAACCTCATGAACAAAGCTACCTTGGCCGAGAGGCCTGGCGTCAATGGAGAATATAGGGATCGGTTTGACCAATACACTCAGATGCATACCTTGAGCCTGAGCAAACTGAGCGTCAACCAGATTAGCCCGGACCCAATATCAAGAAGAACAGAAAATCTCTCCACTCTCGTACCAACCACCACCTCCACTGGTACAAGGAACTGAGAAGAACTAGCGGACGAAATACATACTCCCAGGTTGTCGTCCACCACACAACCTGGGATTAACAGTTTTCCGGCGACTTTTTGCTCAACAAGGCACGGGATGGACATCCCCCAACAAAATGTCCCTCTTTCCCGCAGAAGAAACACCTTCTAGTCCTGCGGCGTACCGCCAATCCCCTCCTACGAAATGATGTCCCTCCCAACTGCATAGGCTCCTCCGAACAGACAAGGGGAACCTCAACATAAGGGACTTTAGTAGTAGGTGGAGTAACAACAGGGGCGGAGTTACCTCGCACCTCTCCCGGAGCCGTCTATCAGTACGGATAGCTAGGGCCATAGCAGCCTCCAGTGATGGAGGAGAATCATACTGAGCCAAAACGTCCTTTAATTTGTCAGAAAGCCCATGACAAAACTGGCTCCTAAGAGCTGGGTCATTCCACTGAGTATCTGTGGCCCATCTACGGAACTCAGAAGCAAATTCCTCCGCCGGACGATCTCCCTGCTGTATCTTACGTAATTTTGTCTCAGCAAGAGAGACCCGATCTGGGTCATCATATACCAAACCCAGGGCAGTAAAAAATCGATCTACTGACTGTAGAGCCGGGGATCCCGGAGGAAGGGAGAAGGCCCAGGATTGAGGGTCCCCTTGTAGGAGCGAGATAACAATTCCCACTCTCTGCTCTTCACTCCCTGATGATCGAGGCCGAAGCCGAAAATACAATTTACATGCTTCCCTGAAGGTAAAAAATTTGTCTCGCCCACCAGTGAACCTGTCCGGGAGAGCTACTTTAGGTTCAAATCTGGTTTGTTTCGAGGGAGACAAAACTTTGGACTTAATGTCCGTCAGCTCCATGGATAATCCCTGCAACTGCAGAGCCAGCTGGGCTACTGGATCCATGGCAACTGGGAATAATTTTATAGGCCAGTGAAAATGTCACGCGGTCTTATGATATGTGTACTATGTCAGTAAACTATTCTTAAAAGAACAACACTCTACACAACATATAGATTAGCAACATCAGCATGTAATATAGAGATAGATTTACCTGACACGATATCCGTTGAACTCAGGGTTAATCTTGAGGACTTGATACACTGTCACAGGAAAGAGGAGGACCGGGGGTCTAACCTGACCCTAAACTGGGGTCCTAACTAATCCCTCACCTTGGAGGTACTGATAATGGTTCAGAGGTCCAAGTCTCCAGCCTAACCCTGTCTCCTATCAGTCCCTGAACCCTGTAATCAGTCCTAAGAAGGATTCTGATTACCACCAAAGGGATATGGGCTGATCTCTGCTAAATACACAGATTAGACATATAAGACAGACTGGAGAAAACACAGACTTGCATACACACTCAAACACAGAAGGAACATAAATGATCTGGGATATTAAACTCTAAGCAAGGTGAGCTTAAAACAACTAAGGAGCTCTTTAACTTAAGTCTATACAGATACAATCCTATCTGTGGTCTGCATGAAGAATTTCACTGGCAACTCCCAACACAGACAACCAGAGATTTAAAGGAAACCAATCAACAAATAATTAATTGCAGCCGGGAGAAAACTGCACCCAGTCCCAGAACTGAGCACAGACAGAATTAACTCCCTAACTGCCAAACACAAAGAAACAGCAACTCAGCTGTGAGAAGTCAGAATGTGCAACCGCGACGATCTTCGTGGCGATGCACACATGACAGGAGCACAGTGAGCAGCACAGGAGCCGGGAGGTGAGTATTTTTTTTTTTTTTTTTTATGGGGGTGCAGTTGAGTCCTGGCTGGAGAAGTCGTCATGTCGGTGTGGGCCAGATGGAAAAGACATGAAAAGTGAACAATTCCATTAGAAAGAACATCAGCGGTAAGTCATTATCTGTACCTGTGCTGTAATCTATATGTTCTGTAGGACTGGTATTATTTAACACAGACCATATGGCGGTAATATCAATATTGGTCTTTTTATATATAGATTATTTTGGCCAACAGCGCGGTCATTTGCTGAGGTTCTCTGATGATGGGCCCACTCAGAAGTTTTGCCCCCACTAAACCAAAACCCTAGCTACGCCTATGGCTCTCTCTCTAGTCTTTCTTTCTCGCTCTCTGTTCTTTCCTTCTCGTTCTCTGTTCTTTTTTCTCTCTGTTCTTTCTTTCTCTCTTTTCTTTCTTTCCTTTCTTTCTTTCTCTGTTTGTTCTTTCTCTCTCGCTGCTCTTTCTTTCTTTTCCTCAGTACCAGCCACTGTGCCCTCATTACCAGTCAGTGTGATCAGCAGTGCTAAATGGTTACGCTTGGGGCGAAGATATGGGTGTGATTAGCTGTGAAATGGGTGTTGTCGGGGCGTGGGCTAAAATTTTCAGCGGCGCGCAACACGCGCCGCAGCCTTTAATCCTCTTTCCTGTCTTCCAAATTTGGAAGGTATGCTGTATGACCTCCCTACAACTTCTGGCCATGCTCCTGATGAGCGCGACGGAGGGTCTCGTGAGGGATCTCCTCCCACACCTGGACTAAAGCATCCACCAACTCCTGGACAGTCTGTGGTGCAACGTGGCATGGCCTAAAATTTTCTGCAGCATGCACAGCGTGCCACAGCCTTTGTCCCTCTTTCCCTTATTCAAAGGTTGGGAAGTATGATGGTGGGCCCCAAGAATATATTTTCTCTGGTGGGCCCAAGGTACTCCAGTCCGACGCTGCTGGCAAGGTCCATGTATGTTGGCTCCTTAACAGCCTTAAATACCATGCCTCAGCAGCAGGGGCGTACATATAAATCATGGGGCCCCATATCAAAAGTCTGAATGTTCCCCACCCCCCAAAAAAAAACCCAGAGGCATTGTAAATGTAAAGTGCCAGCACAGTGAGGGAAGTTGAGTCGCACAGAGACAGGGGTTTTGGGGGTACTCGGCACCGATCACGTCGACTTCTATGGGGGATGTCACGAGTAGCACAGCTCGGTCCGTGACCTGGGCGATCACTGGAATGTGGGATATTTCCAGGGGATGATAGAATGTTCATGTAGTTTGTCGTGACGCCACCTGTAGTACCTGGTCAGGGTGTCCAGCGCTGCTGTGCAGGTCCTCTGGAAGGGATGGTGTAGTGCAGGTAGGTGATAAGTCTTCTACAGGTAACACGCTATCCTTCCGGGGCAGATAGATGTGAGATAGAGCAATGGTGCAGAGTGATGTAGCAGAGTGGACTATGCGACGTAGTAAGAAAGCAGGAAACACTTCAAGTTAAACGTTGCATAATAAAATTTTTAATAATAACATTACAAAAGTGCAAATAGCATTACTGCCGAAGTTCGTTGAGACTTCTTAGGACTACCCCCACCGGGGTAACTTCACAGTGTCCTTTACTTGTGCTTGTGGAGGACCCGCTCCAAACCTCCAACTGTGGTCTTGGGTGGGCTGCAAGACTTTCCTTGAGCAGACCTCACTTTCGGCCACACCAAACGGGTTTTTAGTTTCTGAGGTAGTTGAAAATAGTGCACAGTTAAGTTTTTTGTAAAACCAAGATGGAGCACCGAAGTGCCAACTATTTACAGAAAAGTTTGTGAGCCAGTACAGTTCATGGCTTCAAAGTTCAACATTTTGATTACATTGAAACACCATTACCCAACCTGGGTATATAAAGGCAACAATAAACTTGTTCTTCTGAACATTCACCCGTCCGGGTACATCAAACCATTACCCAACATGGGTATATTAAGGCAACAATAAACTTCTTTTTATGAACATTCACCCGTCCGGGTACATCAATAATTTAACTATTTACATACAGAGACCCTGTCCGGGTTATTTAGACTTCTTTGGCTGGCCTCTTACAGGTACCACCTGGTACTGTTCTGGAGCTTGCCAAACATCCGTAACAGGAGGGTCCACCCAGACCTGATGACGTCGTGTGGCCTGTACAGTTACGTCGTGACCCGCTATCTGGGTCTGTGTGGCCACCTCTTTCGTCTCCCTCCGGGTCTGGAACCCTATGTCCCGGACTGTACGAACCCCAGGGGGCCTAACAGGCGCCGGGTACGGGCCAGCTATCATTATCATGTCCATAGCTGGGGCTGCTGAGGAGACCACTGAGGGAGGCTGGGGAGATTTACGGCGTGGGGTGGGCACTTGTGCAGAGGCCTGGTTGGGGGAGGCTGAAGGCTCGGAGGGTCTGTCAGTTTCCTGACACTCTGGGGAGTAGGGGTCGCACCTGGTAACATTTAGGGCATACCATCCATTGTAACCCCAGTGTCGGGTGTAAGTCACCAAGTCTCCTGCCAACAGGTCCCTCCCCGGGTGTCCTTCTGGGAGGTGAGCCTCCACGTCCCGCCGGGTTACAAAGACTTCTAAATAAAGTCCGGGCTCCTGGATGAAGCCCCAACCACCTTTTAACTTAAAGTTCCGTACTGCACCCTTACGCCGCGGCTCCCTCAGCGTACTTTTATCCTTTCTCATACGTGCCTTCTCTGCCAGGTCCTTCTCCAGGTGACGTTGCTGAAGCTTTTGGGATTCTCTCTGCTCCCTTTGTCGCTCTGCTTCCCGCTCCCGACGTCTCCACTCTTCCTCCTGACGCCGGTTGTAATCTCCTCCACTAGCAGCTCCATGTCTCCACCATCAAATGCCAGCTTACGATGTCCGGTTTGCGGCAGCTCTCCTGGCGCCCGCCAGTCCTGGCGGCGCTCACCTGTGGCGGAAGCAGCCGGCTCTGGAACAGATGACGGTCGGGGCTCCGGTACAGGCAGGTAGAGCTCTGGTGCCTGCGCGGCCTCCTCCATGAGGACGGGTGTCGCTTCTTCTGCCTCAGCGACGGGGGCAGACAGCGGGATCTGGGGTGCTGGTGCGGCGCTTTCTGCAGGAACGGGTGCCTCCACTGTGATACTGGCAACCGGTTCAGATTGCAAGGGCTGGGATGCCCGCACGGCCTCTCTCTGGAACGGCTCCACGATGGCAACTGGTCATGCAAGGCTGGGATGCCCGCCTCTCTACTGGAAGTGCCTCACTACTGGCAACCGGTTCAGATTGCAAGGGCTGGGATGCCCGCACGGCCTCCTCTACTGGAACGGGTGCCTCCACTGAGATACTGGCAACTGGTTCAGATTCAAGGGCTGGGATGCCCGCACGGCTCCTCACTGGAACGGGTGCTACTGAGATACTGTCAACCGGTGATGCAAGGGCTGGATGCGCACGGTCCTCTACTGACGGGGCTCACCTTCGTACAGACACTTCAGTGGGTAAGAGGGATTGGCGCCGCTCCAAGTGTAGTTTTAGGGCCCGCCAGCTCGCTTCCATCCTGGCGACCTCCTCCCGGTGCCGGGTCAGGTCTCTCAGGGTATCCTCCGCTTCTTCCAGCGTAGGAGGGTTTCCAGGCCGGGTGCCAAACGGTGGCTCCGTGGCGATCGGGTCGCTTCTGTGGGGGGAGAGCTCTGACTCCTCCATCCCTTCCCACTTCTGCTCACGTCCGTTCGCCATCTCTGCCAAGTCACATGTGTCATTAGCATCAGGAGAGGCGCCATCTTTTGTAGGGAGGCGGGACCTTCACGTTCGTTTCCGCCCACTGAGGAGGATGAGGAGGCGGAACTCCAGAGCTGTGGGGCACGATCTTAGATTGCAGTAACATTTAGAGTGGGCGGACATCGTTTTCACGCCACGGAGTGAGGTACGCCCACGAGAGCACGCCCTTATTCTTCACCTGTGCCTCGTGGCGCAGATATGATGGAAAAATGGCAAATACAGTCTATGATGATTTTTGCAATTCTCAAGCAAAAAAACAGTTCAATTAAGGCACACAGGACTCGCTTATAGCGAGCTTCTGAATCCTGTTCGTGACGCCAAAGTTGAGTCGCACAGAGCCACAGGTTTTGGGGGTACTCGGCACCAAGCCCGTCGACTTCTATGGGGGATGTGACGGGTAGCACAGCTATGTCCGTGCCCTGGTCGCTCACTGGAATGTGGGATATTTCCAGGGGATGATAGAATGTTTGTGAAGTTTGTCGTGATGCCACCTGTAGTACCTTGTCAGGGTGACCAGCGCTGCTGTGCAGGTCCTCTGGCAGGGATGGTGTAGTGCAGCTAGGTGATAAGTCTTCTACAGGTAAGACGGTATCCTTCCAGGGCAGATAGATGTGAGATAGAGCAATGGTGCAGAGTGATGTAGCAGAGTGGAGTATGCGACGTAGTAAGAAAGCAGGAAAGGAAACAATTCTTACTACAAAGACATGCAGCATAAGGCTGCCTCAACCCCTCCCATCCAACTAGCTACACCCTGTTCTAACCAGCCTGAGCTAGACCATCCCATTGGGTCCGCCTACACTCAGTTGGCATAGTGTAGTGTTGAATGCAGTGGTTGGAGTCAATGGAGTGTTTCCTCCTTACCTGAGAGTAAGTTGTCACACCGCTGGGTGCGATGCAACATCTCTGTGGCGACTGGACCCTCGGGTGCTTCTGTCTTTTCACAAATGCCGGCTTTACCCGGCAATTGAATCAGAGGCTATTTTACTATGTAGAAGTGAATAAACTATAAATATATGTATATATATATATATGTCACAATGACATGTATATATATATATGTATTCTATGTGTGTATGTTTTGTGTTTACAAGGAAAGAAAGTGTTTTTTTAGTTGCGATATTTTGTTCCCATAGACTTACATGGGACTTCCGGTATCGGAATCGGGTATCGCGATATTTAGTGATATCGGCGATACCATTCCGATCCGATATTTTTGGATATCGGAAAGTATCGCTCAACTCTAGTGGAGAGGTTATGGTCAGGAGGACAATTCTTGGGTGTTTGCTTCGGACATCCATGCTAGGAGACTCATCCGTGCGTATCACAGAGCTCATCCTGACCGACCTGGTTGCTCAAATGAGGGTTCGGTGACCCCTCCTCAAGGGGGGGTACTGTTGTGAATGTGCTAGAAATAAATTCTGAGCAGAAGCTCCCTCTGGTGGTTACAAACAGTACTGAACTATCCAATGAAGATTGTGAAGATTGGCGATCAGGTGTTACTGACTGGTCTTATATAAGGGAGGTTCCCTCCCATCAGGGTTGCCGGTGATCAATTGTTCTGGTCTCATCTTTGATTCCTGTTCACTTTGTAGCTTGCTGTTTCGTGCCTGCATCTTCTGCTAACAGATAAGACATTTTCTTCTTTTAGTTTTTTGTGCTTGCTTTTTGCATTTTGTCCTGCACTTCTGTGGGGGTCTGCCGGGTCCCCTCCAGGGGCTTGTGCTCCTCTCAGTTTAGTTCAGCCACTGTTGTTTGTTCATTTGCCTTTTCCAGTTTTTTCAGTGGCTGCTGTTTAGTTTAGTTACACCAGAGAACTAATTTAGGTGGTAGAGGTCGTGTGATCTCAGGTGTTTTTGTAATTAATGAACATCAAAAAAAGGGAAAAAGGAGCTATAATACTAAAAAATACAAATTTTATGGAGACATAAATGACACAAAATGGTTTAAAAAATGGAGGAGACTGAATGCAAAAAAGGCAAAGACTGGAAATGTATATGATTTAACCCAAAAACAGAAAAAAATTAATTAAATGAGATCAACACATCAAAAAGTGTGTATATAGCATAGGGACCACAGCATGTTACATATGAAAATCAAGTTCAAATAACACAGTATACAGGCTTGAAACAGCCTCTCAAAATTGAATCACTTGTGTGTGGAAAGGGTTAACATCTACTATGTAAATTAGTCAGAGGCATATTGAGCAAAGTTGCCCCACATGCAATGAGGATGTGTGCTGCTAAGGAAATGCAGACATGCAAAGATCAAAGGGTTAACATCAATTATGTTAATGAGTCAAAGGCATACTGAGCAAAGTGTCCCTGTAAACACTAAAGATATATACCGCTAGGGAAATGCAATTGTGCAAAGGGAAAACAAAGCCTAAGGATCAAAATATGGTGAATTAAGATGCCAAGAGTTACCTACCAGCCTGCCGTAGCACCCGACGCGCGTTTCGCGTTAGCTTTTTCTTAGGGAGCGTGCATGGTGTAATGTTCCTCGCTGTGTGTATTTATAGGGTCTGCGTTTCAATAGTGGCAGCAGTTGTACGGCGCTTCCGTCCACATGGCCAGTGTGACGTCAGCCTGAGTCAGCGTCACATGATGCCCTGCTCCCTCCCAGCCTGACGCGTCAAGGCAGTGGGGAGGACAAGGGCGTCACTCTAGACGCGTTGTCATGGTGACGACAACAGAGGGAGTGAGTGGGAGCGCACACCGCATGAAGCTAGATGACCTAGCTAAAGGAATGTGAGCATATGTATGTACTCAATGGCAAACAAAAGACGAGGGGAGTGAAAGGAAAAAGTAAGGAGGGAAGAGTGCACAATGTCTAAAGAAACCAAGGTGATATGAAATAAAGTGATTCAACTATAAACAATTACTGGGAAGGGCCAGAAAAACCCCCTTTCTCTCAAAAGTGATACTATGTCTGTGTAAAAAAACAAGAAGGGGAAAATAAAAAATGTGATGGCAAGATTGGTAATAAGTGAAGAAAAAGTATAAATAATATCACTTTTTGACTTGAGTGAGTGTATCAAATGTGAATGCAGTAACAAAGTGTTGTTTAAACAAACCCTAAAACCTAATAAGGTAAACATCCCTTAAAAAAAATACATAAATAAGTGCCAAGAAATAAATAATAAAATAAAAAATGGAAAATAAAAAATAAAAATTGAAAATAAAAATAAAAAATGAATATCAATGTGTACAAGTCCATGGAGTAAAGTTGCCAGCGGAGAAACTTCTTCTCTTGAATAACAATCTTCACAATTAGCAGGAATAAAAGTCCAGTCATAAAGAAAGTGACTTGATCATGTAGAGGATAACGGAGCTCATTAGCTGAAAATGTTTGAACGAAGAAGGAAACTCGAACAGGAAAACGAAGACCCAAGAAAGACACTGTAAACTAAAAAATGCACCATTAAAAACAAGAAACATTAAAAAATAATTTATACAACATTTTTAAAAGAAAGGGGCAAAACTAAGTACTTCATTGAGGCCACGCGGTTGTACCGATTTAATTTTGTGAATCCAACGGGATTCCAATTGTGCAAGTGTTTTTCTCCAGTTACCCCCGCGTAGATCAATGTGGACTTTATCAATTCCCATGACTTTAAGAGAAGAGGCATCACAATTATGGCAGACCTTAAAATGCCTTGGAATGAGTTTTAAAGTGGCACAATCATCTACATCTTTGGCGCTAAGGATGTCCCGAAAGTGTTCCCTAACTCTGACTTTTAAGGGTCTAGACGTGAGCCCCACATAAATTTTGGCACAGGGGCATACTGCATAATACACCACACCTATGCTGTCACAAGTAATTCGTTGTGTGATCGTAAATTCATGCTTACCGTCACTGGACCAAAAAGTGTTAGCCTTTGTCATGTTGGGGCAAGCTGTACAAGTGCCACAGGGGTAAAAACCCCATTTAGGTTTTCCGAGAGATAGTATCTCACTTGTCTGGGGTCCAAAATAACAACTGTGCACAAGTTGATCCCGTAAGTTGGGTGACCTCCTATAGGTGATTGAGGGATATTCAAAGATGTACTTTGACAGGATTGGATCTCCTTGGAGTATCGGCCAATATTTCTGGAGAATATTCCTCATATCCGACCATTTATGGTTGTAGGTTGAAATAAACCTTACTTTGGATTCACTGGTGGGTTTAGAGGACGGTTGTAACAAATCTGTCCTTTTTGCTTTTTTGGCTCTTTTGAACCCTTTGTTGATACTTCTCTTGGAATATCCACATTCCAGGAATCTGTTGGATAAGAGATCAGCTTGTTCATGAAATGTCTTGTCGTCCGAGCAGATTCTCTTGATCCTGAGAAACTGGCTGGTTGGGATCCCATTGATTAAAGGTTTGGGATGGGAGGATGTAGCATGCAGAAGAGAATTCACTGCAGTTACCTTACGGAACACATTGGTGCTCAACATGCCCCTGGCATTCTTGGAGATAAGGACATCCAAAAATTCTATTTCATGTTGGCTATATTTACAGGACAACTTGATGTTTAAAGAGTTGTTATTCAAAATTTCAACAAAATGGAGGAGGTCCTGCTCTGAGCCCTGCCAAATGAAGATGATGTCATCTATGTAACGGGCCCACAGCAGGACCCCCTCGATGTAAGCCACCGGGTTGACAAAAAAGATGTCCTGCTCCCATTTGCCCAAAAATAAATTTGCATATGAACATGCAAATGGGGCCCCCATAGCGGTGCCTTGTTATTGCAAAAAAATCCCGCTCTTAAAAGTAAAAAAATTATGTTCCAGGGCAAATTTTAATAGGGCCTGTTCGAGTTTCCTTCTTCTTTCAAACATTTTCAGCTAATGAGCTCCGTTATCCTCTACATGATCAAGTCACTTTCTTTATGACTGGACTTTTATTCCTGCTAATTGTGAAGATTATTATTCAACAGAAGAAGTTTCTCCGTTGGCAACTTTACTCCATGGACTTGTACACATTGATATTCATTTTTTATTTTTATTTTCAATTTTTATTTTTTATTTTCCATTTTTTATTTTTTTATTTATTATTTATTTCTTGTCACTTATTTATGTATTTTTTTATGGGATGTTTACCTTATTAGGTTTTAGGGTTTGTTTAAACAACACTTTGTTACTGCATTCACATTTGATACACTCACTCAAGTCAAAAAGTGATATTATTTATACTTTTTCTTCACTTATTACCAATCTTGCCATCACATTTTTTATTTTCCCCTTCTTGTTTTTTTACACATAGTATCACTTTTGAGAGAAAGGGGGTTTTTCTGGCCCTTCCCAGTAATTGTTTATAGTTGAATCACTTTATTTCATATCACCTTGGTTTCTTTAGACATTGTGCACTCTTCCCTCCTTACTTTTTCCTTTCACTCCCCTCGTCTTTTGTTTGCCATTGAGTACATACATATGCTCACATTCCTTTAGCTAGGTCATCTAGCTTCATGCGGTGTGCGCTCCCACTCACTCCCTCTGTTGTCGTCACCATGACAACGCGTCTAGAGTGACGCCCTTGTCCTCCCCACTGCCTTGACGCGTCAGGCTGGGAGGGAGCAGGGCATCATGTGACGCTGACTCAGGCTGACGTCACACTGGCCATGTGGACGGAAGCGCCGTACAACTGCTGCCACCATTGAAACGCAGACCCTATAAATACACACAGCGAGGAACATTACACCATGCACGCTCCCTAAGAAAAAGCTAACGCGAAACGCGCGTCGGGTGCTACGGCAGGCTGGTAAGTAACTCTTGGCATCTTAATTCACCATATTTTGATCCTTAGGCTTTGTTTTCCCTTTGCACAATTGCATTTCCCTAGCGGTATATATCTTTAGTGTTTACAGGGACACTTTGCTCAGTATGCCTTTGACTCATTAACATAATTGATGTTAACCCTTTGATCTTTGCATGTCTGCATTTCCTTAGCAGCACACATCCTCATTGCATGTGGGGCAACTTTGCTCAATATGCCTCTGACTAATTTACATAGTAGATGTTAACCCTTTCCACACACAAGTGATTCAATTTTGAGAGGCTGTTTCAAGCCTGTATACTGTGTTATTTGAACTTGATTTTCATATGTAACATGCTGTGGTCCCTATGCTATATACACACTTTTTGATGTGTTGATCTCATTTAATTAATTTTTTTCTGTTTTTGGGTTAAATCATATACATTTCCAGTCTTTGCCTTTTTTGCATTCAGTCTCCTCCATTTTTTAAACCATTTTGTGTCATTTATGTCTCCATAAAATTTGTATTTTTTTAGTATTATAGCTCCTTTTTCCCTTTTTTTGATGTTCATTTATTGCTAAGTAGCTATTTATATAGGCAAGGTTTTTTCTTCTTTGTTTGGTTTTTGTAATTAGTAGAGTTGGTACTTTTCAGTGTTTTTTGGGATTGCAGTAAGTGTCCTTCCTATCCTTTTCTATTTAGGAAGTTTGGGCCCCAACGTTTGCTCATACTATTTTCTGTCTGTGTCTGTATTCCCTCTTGTCTAACCGCCATTACATGTTTGGGGGCTTTCTATGTTCTTTGGGGATCTGCTCCGGGTCAGATAGTTTTCCTCTTTCTGTCTTTAGGTGTAGTTAGCTTCTCAGGCTGTGACAAGGCGTCTAGGACCAATGTAGGTACGCTCCACGGCTGCCTTTAGTTGTGGTGGTTAGTCAGGGTACTGCAATCCCATAGATTCCAACCTCTCTGGTGTATTTCCTTTTTTGCCTGCTCTCCTCAGCTACCAAATCATAACAGTTAACTGTTTATCTCCCTACCTTGAGTATTCCATTAAATTAAAACTGTTAACCCTTGCTCTGCCTCTCTTGCGTCACTGCATCCCTCAACCTTCTTACACATTGATTTGAGCCACAAAGTCCTTCGAAGTTAAACTGTTCTGGATATAATGTACAATTTGCACTGGCAAATTGGATCACATGCCTTCTATGATGCTTGCAGTAAAGAACTGGTTGGACAGATAGTTCTTACCAAATACAACAATCGTACATATTGTAGTGATGATATCAACTGAAATTTCACTCCGGAGTCTACTTTCAAGCAGTATTACAAAAATCTATATAACAAGCAGATCACAGACCTGAAACAGCCTGCTCTGATACACAATGCCAAAAAAGCAAGAGGTCCAGGAAAAATGCCAACAGTGCCTATTATTCCTGATCCAGAATTCTGCATTTTAACAGGTTTTCTGATAGAATGGGAGATGATTATTCTGTAATGAAAGAGCTAGCAAAACACACTCAACTAGTACCAGAACAGAGAGAAAAACAAGTGTTTTTTGGGATTGTGGACAAAGTTATTAGAGTAAACTTCTGTCCTTCATTGGAGTTTAATGCTGTTTGTAAATAATAATTTGCCCCATTACCTTCAGTAAAAAGAATTCTGTTTCCAATTTTTATGGCTGCTTCATGACTGGAGCTCAACTGCACCAACTACTACCAACATCATCATCTTCAGCCTAGAGGCAGTTACTGCGCAAACATTGTATTGTGGAATTTCCTGTGTGTGTGTAATTTGAGAAGGAACAACTCTTCTCCAGACAGAAAGCTTGGCCACCGTTAAGATACATCATACCCTGTCAGGAATACAACCTTCAGCCTTACACCACATGAGAACGCCACCCACATAGTAGTGACACTATTTTGCAGTAAAAAATAAAAATACAGGCCACATATTTTACAGTGTGGTATCTCCGTTACATGCCTCACCTATCTGTGGGCTAAAAATTGTGTCATTTGAGGGCTCTACAAAGATGGTGAGCGGTGATGATGCCATGATTAGCGTCACCAGCTCACTTCTCTGTGTTCTAAAACGCTCTCTGTTCACAGTCAAAGAGGATACATTGCAGGTGGAGATTGATGAGACAGAGCAAGGAACCATACAGGGTGATTACACACAACCCAGCTTCATCTCATCCCAACGTGGATTGGGTGATAATGTGGAAGAAGAGGAGGAGGAGGAAGAACAGGAGCTACTTTCGTGCACTCTAGATGGTCCTACAAGCACAACTGTCATACCGTCTGTTCAACGTGGATGGCCTGAGGACAGGGAGGAGGAGGAGAAAGAGAGCATGGTCAGTTGTCCTCTTGTTGAGGACACAGAAGTCTTGCCTATTAGGAATCTGACACACATGGCTGAGTTTATGTTACGCTGCCTTTCCCGTAACCCTTGCGTTCTCTAAATTTTGGGTGTCTGTCATTACTGATTGGTGACACTTCTTGACCCACGCTACAAGGAGAACTTTCCATCTTTTATTCCAGAGGCAGACAGGTCTACTAAAATGGTGCGTATCCAGAGGGCCCTTGTTACGGAATTATTAAAAAAAATTCCAAAATGAAAAAGCTGGCGGCAGAGGTCACAGTTCATTGGACAACCAAGATGTACAGGCAAGAGAGACAGAACTCCAATCGAGAAGAGGCAGGGAAACACTGGCAAAGTTCTGGGAGCATTTTCTCAGACCATCACATCGCGTAGACCCTGATGCGTGGGGTACTCTCACAAGGAGTGCAACGTTTTGGAAGATGCTGAGCAAGTACCTTGCTGACCATCCCAAAGTCCTCTGTGATTCCTCTTTCCTTATAATTATTAGATATCCAAGCTTGACACGTGGCATGACCTGGCTCTGTATGCCTTGGAAGTCCTGGCCTGCCCTGCCGCTAGTGTTTTGTCAGAGCGGGTATTTAGTGCCACTGCTGTAATTTTAACTGATAAGCGCATCCGCCTGTCAACTGAAAAGGCTGACTGACTCTTATAAAAATGAACAAGGGCTGGATTGGACCAGACTTTTGTACACCACAGAATGATAGCAACGAAACATAAACTGTAATCCAGTGACTTTTTGGGGAACTTATTACCATGCACCTCTTCACTCCCACATATGGGTATAAGCTTCCTGATTTCGCCTATTTGCTGTTGTTGTCATCCTCCTTCTCCTCATCCTCATCATCCAGCACCACTAGATCACCATGGTGACCGTGGTCCATGATGCAACAGCCACATTATTGTGTTAAAGGGTGTTTTTGATGTCAGTAAAAAAACGTTTACACATTATGTTGATGTGTACCCCCAGGGGGAATTGTTTGTCAGCCCACACACTTAGTGTATGGGCATTACAAGTATAGGAGACCCACTCATTTAAATCGGGCAAAGATTTTTAGGAGGCCATCGTCCACGTCTCTTCAGACACCACCACTAGATCACCAGGGTGAACGTGTTCTGAGATGCAACAGCCACGTTATTGTTTGCAAAGGGGTGTTTTTGGTCTCAGCAGAGTTCACCTATCATTTATTGTGTGTTCCCCACTGCCAATGAGGACTCCAAATAAATATCAATTAAAAAAAAATTATAGGGTTGTACAGGAAGAGCAAATAGATAGTCGTGGTATGGCACTGCGCCCTGCCAAAAGTAGAGTTATTTTCTTTTTAATTACCATCATTAAATAAAAATGTTTGAATGCAGATGAAGTTGATAGAAAACCACAATCTGTGTCCTACTAGCATTCCTTTGTACACATCTCAGTATTTAGATCACTTTTAGCGTGATATGTTTCCGTTCAGCATTTTTCTGTATTCAGATCACAGATATCACAACATGCTTCAGCCGCAGGGCAATAAGAATTGCCTACGATTGAACAGTTCCGGATGACATTTTTACAGTGTGAAACATTAATTATGCATAAAAAATGTATTTGTCTAAAACACAGTCGGTGGACACTTAGTAATACCACCAAATTTACATGGAATATGAAGGTCTTGAGATCCATTTGTAGGAATCCAGATATTAAAACTACAAAACAACAAAGATTATCTTTTAAGTAGAACCAGGTTATTGAAGAAATTTAAACAAGTTATTCATCCATATGTGAATTATCTTATTACAGTCTCCAGTTTGTGTTGGTGTCAGAGCTTAATCTTAAATGCAGGTGGTTGTATGACTGCTGATGACCCTGAGGATTTAAAGAGTGCTTTTAAGATAGTATCAGGATCAACTTTAGCTGGAGGATTTTATGCAACTGGAGGAGGTTGTGTTTCTTCTAGATTCACCTTCCTTCTTTGATGGGGTGTCAATTAATCTTAGAAGTATGAGCTGGTCTGATGTTATCATACTACCATTCAAAGGAAGATTGCATTTCATTGGTTGTCCATTTAGGTATCTGTTGTTATATTTTTTGTAGGCTCCAACTGCATCTTCCTTTCTTACAAACACAACCTCTGCATATCCGGAACTCAACAAGCAGGTGCGATTCAAGGCACCGCATGCACAGAAATGGTCCACAATATCTTACTCTGTGACTTTTGGATGCAAATTATTAATGGTCATTTTTGTGCCTTATAAAGGGCTAAAGACAGACTCTCTTGGAGTGGGCCCTACTGATGAACTGGCCTCCTTTGTGACAAGTATCCATGACATGTTGGTTAGAGACTTTGTGTGCAGTAAAGGTGGCGAAGTCTCATATGTAGTGTACGAGAAAAGGTTGCACTCTAACATACTAAAGCATGACAATATGAAATACATGAAATTTTGAATAGCAATATGGCTTTAGAATATAAGGAAAAATTTGAGACGCTTAGTATAACATTTGGCCAAATATTAAAAGCCCACCAACCATCGTCAAGGTGGTCTCAAGTCTGGTGAGTCCCTGACCTATGTGAACATACCTCTATTGGGCTGATATCTGAATTTCTAGGTGAATGTTGACACCTCTGTCAGTAATTCCTACATATATGGGTAAGTAGAGACATGCTGTAATTAAAATCACCACCTGGTGGGGGCGGAGTACTCGGTCAGTAAGCTGACATTCAAAAGACAAAAAAATCTGACTGGCACATCCAGACTAATGTGAATTAGGTGCAAACCAAGGGGTGCTACCCCCATGTAAAACATACGAGAAAAGGTTGCACTCTAACATACTAAAGCATGACAATATGGAATACATGAAATTTTGAATAGCAATATGGCTTTGAAGTATAAGGAAAAATTTGAGACGCTTAGTATAAACATTTGGCCAAACATTTTAAAGCCCACCAACCATCGTCAAGGTGGTCTCAAGTCTGGTGAGTCCCTGATCTATGTAAACATACCTCTATTAGGCTGATATCTGAATTTCTGGGTGAATGTGAAAAATATTTAGAATTGAGAGTCCTCAGTGGTTGATACCTTTTATATGGGTGAATGTAGACACCTCTGTCTGTAATGCCTGCATATATGGGTAAGTAGAGACCTGCTGTAATTAAAATCACCACCTGGTGGGGTGGAGTGCTCGGTCAGTAAGCTAACATTCAAAAGACAAAAAACCTGACTGGCACATCCAGACTAATGTGAATTAGGTGCAAACCAAGGGTGCTATCCCCATGTAAAACATACGAGAAAAGGTTGCACTCTAACATACTAAAGCATGACAATATGGAATACATGAAATTTTGAATAGCAATATGGCTTTGGAGTATAAGGAAAAATTTGAGACGCTTAGTATAACATTTGGCCAAATATTAAAAGCCCACCAACCATCGTCAAGGTGGTCTCAAATCTGGTGAAGAGTTTTTAATTTACACAACGTTTCAATGCTGACTAGCGACTAGTTATGTGCGAACCCTGAGATGTTCGGGATCGGCGGGTTCGCCTGAGTTTTTTGTAAAGTTTGAGTTCGGGGCCAGAGATGACGCGAACTTGCATTCGTACCCCGAACTTGAACTTTACAGCTATGGCTGTTATAAATATGCTTACCTATCCAGCGACGCATTTTCCCGTCCCGTTGCCGCATCCGCTTACGGGGCCACTCATTAACTGCCAGCAGTATTCACTGCACTCAGTAGTCTTCGGCTTTTTCCAGGAGTATTCGTGTGGTGACGGAAGGACGCATCGTTATACAGGAGGACGTGTTGCTGGATAGGTAAGTATAATTAATGGCCCTGTGCCCGAAAGTGAACCGGACCCAAACTGTAACATGAGTTTCCCATGGAAACCCATGTTCGGGACCGTGTGACCGAACACTGTGTTCGGTACAGTTCGGGTGTGTCCATCCCTACTAGCGACTTTTTCAAGTGAAAAAAATCAATTGCATATATACTGTGGAATGTAAAGGTTTGGGCACCCCTGGTCAAAATTATTGTTATTGTGAACAGTTAAGCAAGTTGAAGATGAAATGATCTCTAAAAGACCTACAGTTAAAGATTAGTGATGGGCAAGCACTAAAATGCTCGGGTGCTCGTTGCTCGAGTCAATCAAATTGGAATGCTCAGGTGCTCGACCAGAGCAACAATCCCAAAGTAAATCTTTGGGAAACTCAAGCATTTTTCTGGAGGCCCCCAGCGGTCTGCAGAGGGACTAGAAATTGCGGAAATCAATGGGAACAGTGCTTAAATGACATGGGAACAGCATGGGGATTACCCCTGGAAACATTTCTGACTTCCAGGTCACTGCTGTGAACAATGTTGTCAGAGTCTTACGCCACTTTTACAGACTCACAATAAAACATATAAAAACTAAACCAAAATGGATTTTCCTGGGAAAAATGATAAAGAACATATTTTCCAGGGTAATGACTTGTATATAAGGCAGAATAAATAACCAAAAACAAAAATGCTCCTCCACACCTTGGGCTATGTTCACATGTAGCGTTTTTGATGCGTTTTTGAATTTTATAATTGCTTTCAACCAAGAAAAATGCATTCACTGGGAAATGTCATTTTAGCATTATACAGCCTTATCTGGCCATGTGGTGTGTGACACATCATCAGACACATCCTGTTTCATTTATGAAGGAGGGATTCTGAAAGTTACAAAGCCTATTTTTATATGGCCATCAGGCGGCCTTTACTATTCTTAAAGGGCCAGCAGTCTGCTCTCACTATTCTTGGAGAGCCATCAGCCAGCTATGCTTTGTTGTTCCCATTATTAAACAGTGGGTCTCCTATACTGTTATTGCGTATCCAGTGAGTGGCAGGGCTGCCCAACATTTGGACGCACCCCAATACCCTTTGAAGAGATATACAGGAGGGCCTCCTGAAAAAATTGTTCCCATTATTAGGAAGTTGGTCTCCCATACCGTTTGCCTATGCAGTGAATACAAGGGCTGCCCAAAATTTGGAGGCACTCCAAAATCCCTTTGAAGATTTATAGAGGATGGCCTACTTAAAACAATGTTCCCATTATTAGGAAGTGGGTCTCCCATACTGTTTGCCTATGCAGTGAATGCAAGTGCTGACCAAAATTTGGAGGCACTCCAATGCCCATTGGAAGAGACATGGAGGAGAGCCTCATATAAAAATGATCCCATTAGAAAGAAGCGGGTTTCCTATACTTGTATGTCACGGGTGTGTCGCGGCGAAGATCGTCGCGATTGCACACCCTGACTTCGCACAGCTGAGTTTCTGGTGCTGGGTGTTTTTCGGCACTGAGGGAGTTAATTCTTTCTCTCTCGGTGCTGGGCTGACCAGCCTCGCCCAGCTGGGATTGATGTTTTGTTAATTAGCTTCCTTCTTATACCTGCTGGTCTGCTGGGGAAGTTGTCGGTGAAAGCATTCATTCAGACCAGCAGAGCGGATCGTTTCTGAGAAGACTTAAGCTAAGAGTGCCTGTTGTGGTTTATCCTCTCCTCGCTTATTGTTTATCTCCTTAACCTTTTGTGTTCCTCTGTAGTGGAAGTTTTGTATGCATGGCAGTGTTTTCTTGTGATCAGTAATGACGGTGACCGGGTGGACTGCCCCCTCCAAAAAGTGACGCCACTCTTCAAAAGCCAACTTAATGGCCAAGAGTTCCCTATTGCCGACATCATAATTCCTCTCGGCGGACGACAATTTTTTAGAGAAGAAAGCGCACGGATGCCATTTACCAGGGGACGGACCTTGAGATAATACCGCACCCACTCCTACGTCAGATGCATCTACCTCCACAATGAACGGTTGTGATGCATCAGGTTGTATGAGTATGGGTGCTGAAGCAAAACATTTTTTCAAGGAGGAAAATGCTTGACAAGCTTTGTCAGACCACCTAGAAAAATCCGTCTCTTTTTTGTCATGTCAGTGAGAGGTTTGACAACGGATGAGAAATTACGAATAAATTTCCGGTAGTAGTTAGCAAACCCCAGGAAACGCTGCAGTGCTTTAAGATCCTCTGGCCGATCCCATTCAAGCACAGCCTTCACTTTCCCAGGGTCCATACGGAAACCGGAAGCTGACACCAGGAATCCTAAAAACTGAAGTTCTTGTACGGCGAATACACACTTCTCCCATTTGGCGTACAGTTTATTGTCTCGCAAGATCTGCAACACCTGTCTCACATGCTCCTGATGAGACACAAGATCCGGCGAGTAAATTAAGATGTCATCTAGATAAATGACAACAAACTGTCCCACTAGGTGGCGAAAGATGTCATTAACAAAATGTTGAAACACCGCTGGGGCAGTAGTCAGACCGAAAGGCATGACAAGGTTCTCATAATGTCCCTCCGGAGTGTTAAACGCCGTCTTCCACTCATCCCCCTCCTTTATCCTAATCAGATTATACGCCCCCCTGAGATCCAACTTAGAGAACCATTTGGCGCCCACAATCTGATTGAAGAGATCAGGAATAAGTGGGAGCGGATACGGATCTCGGACCGTAATCCGATTAAGCTCACGGAAATCCAGGCAAGGGCGTAGGCCTCCATCTTTTTTCTTCACAAAGAAGAACCCCGCGGCCACTGGGGAAGATGAAGGTCTAATATGCCCCTTGGCCAGACTTTCCGAAATATAATCCTTCATAGCTTGCCTCTCAGGACCAGAAAAGTTATATAACCTAGATTTTGGTAACTTAGCATCAGGAAGCAATCTTATAGCACAGTCATACGGCGATGAGGAGGTAATTCTTGACACCCTTGCTCTGAAAACACATCCTCAAAGTCCTCCAGAAAAGGAGGTAAGGTTCTAGGCACGACCGCACCGATGACCGTGTTCATGCAGTTACTATTGCAAAATTCACCCCACTGGCTTATCTCTCTGGATTGCCAATTAATAACTGGGTTATGTTTAGTTAACCAAGGAAGTCCCAACACAATATGAGTGGGAAGGCCCTCCAACACATAACAAGACAATAGTTCTTTATGTATTGCCCCCACTCGAAGGTCTATGTTATGCACGGCTTGCACAAAGCTACCTTGACCGAGAGGCCTGGCGTCAATAGAGAATATAGGGATAGGTTTGGCCAATACACTCAGTTGCATACCTTGCACCTGGGCAAACCGAGCGTCCACCAGATTAGCCGCGGCCCCACTATCCAGAAGAACAGAAATCCTTTCAGTTCTCGTACCTACCACCACCTCCGCTGGTGAGAAACTGAGACGGACTTGGGGACGAAATACATACTCCCAGATTGTCGTCCACCACACAACCTGGGATCAACAGTTTTCCGGCGACTCCTTGCTCAGCAAAGTACGGGATGGACACCCCCCAACAAAATGTCCCTTTCTCCCGCAGAAGTAACACTTTCCTGTCTTGCGGCGCACCGCCGATCCCCTCCCTCGAAACAATGTCCCTCCTAACTGCATAGGCTCCTCAGAACAAACCAGGGGAACCTCAATATAAGGGACTATAGTAGAAGGTGGAGTCATCACAGGGGCGGAGTTACCTCGCACCTCTCCCGAAGCCGTCTATCAATGCGAATAGCGGCCTCCAGTGACGGGGAGAATCATACTGAGCCAACACATCTTTTAATTTGTCAGATAATCCTTGACAAAACTGGCTCCTAAGAGCTGGGTCATTCCACTGAGTATCTGTGGCCCATCTACGGAACTCAGAAGAAAATTCCTCCACCGGACGATCTCCCTGCTGTATCTTACGTAACTTCATTTCAGCAAGGGAGACCCGATCCGGGTCATCATATACCAGACCCAGGGCTGTAAAAAATCGATCTACTGACTGGAGAGCCGGGGAGTCCGGAGGAAGAGAGAACACCCAGGATTGAGGGTCCCCTTGTAAGAGCGAGATGACAATTCCCACCCTCTGATCTTCACTCCCCGAAGACCGAGGCCGTAGCCGAAAATATAATTTACATGCCTCCCGGAAGGTAAAAAATGTATCCCGCCCACCAGTGAACCTGTCCGGGAGAGCTACTTTAGGTTCAGATCTGGTTTGCTCCCGGGGGTACAAAACCTTGGACTTAACGTCCGTCAGCTCCATGGACAAACTCTGCAACTGCTGAGCTAACTGGGCTACTGGATCCATGGTAGCTGGGGAGAATCTTTTAGTGTGGTCGGTGAAAATGTCACGACGTATAACAGATATATTCTATGATAGTAACATATATCTAATGTGACATCATTCTATATTTCCTATAATAGAAAATATGAACATGTATACATAGTATCTGCCAGCAATGTCTTACCTGACATAATATCCTATGTATTGTGGGTCTATACTGTGTACGTGTCACGCTGTCTCAGGATAGAGGTGGACTGGGGTCTATGCTGACCCTGAACTGGGGTCCTGACTAGTCCCTCTACCTGGAGGTACTGTTAATGGTACAGAGGTCCAGGCCACCAGCGTAACCCTGTCTCCTGTAGATCCCTGACCACTGTAATCTAGTCCTGAGAAGGACCCTGATTACCACCACAGGGAATGGGCAGGTCACAGCTTACACACAGTCTAAGATAAACAAGACAGACAAGGGGTAAAGAAAACACTGCCATGCATACAAAACTTCCACTACAGAGGAACACAAAAGGTTAAGGAGATAAACAATAAGCGAGGAGAGGATAAACCACAACAGGCACTCTTAGCTTAAGTCTTCTCAGAAACGATCCGCTCTGCTGGTCTGAATGAATGCTTTCACCGACAACTTCCCCAGCAGACCAGCAGGTATAAGAAGGAAGCTAATTAACAAAACATCAATCCCAGCTGGGCGAGGCTGGTCAGCCCAGCACCGAGAGAGAAAAATTAACTCCCTCAGTGCCGAAAAACACCCAGCACCAGAAACTCAGCTGTGCGAAGTCAGGGTGTGCAATCGCGACGATCTTCGCCGCGACACACCCGTGACATTGTAATGCCCATGTACTAAGTGTTTGGGCTCACAAACATTTATCCCTGGGGTATACAAGAACATACTGTTTAACAATTTATTTTTATGGGCATCATAAACACCCTTTAAAAAAATTATGTGGGTGTTGCATCATGGATCTCGGTCACCCTGGTGATATGGTGATGGAAGATGAGGATAAGGAGATTGAGGAGGACAACAGTAAATAGCCAAAATCAGGAAGTGTATACCCATGTGTGGGTGTGAAGAGGTGCATTGAAATAGACTTCCTAGAAAAAGACACTGGATTTGAGTTTATGTTACACTGCTATCATTCGATGGTGTTGAGAAGTCTGGCCCATTCCAGCCCTTGTTCATCTTTATAAGAGTCGGCCTGTCAGCATTTTCAGTTGACAGGTGAATGCACTTATCAGTTATAATTCCACCAGCAGCACTAAAAACCCGCTCTGACAAAACGCTAGCGGCAAGGCAGGCCAGGACCTCCAAGGCATAGAGAGCCAATTCATGTCATGTGTCCAGCTTGGATGTCCAAAAATTATAAGGCACAGAGGAATCACGGAGGACGTTGGTATGTTCAGCAAGGCTCAGCATATTCCCGAACTTTGCAGTCCTTGCAAGAGTGCAACACGCCTTAGGGCCAGTATGATGGGAGGGTCTGAGAAAACTCTCCAGAACTTTGACAGTGTTCCCCTGCCCTTGCTGGATTGGAGTTGTGTCTCTCTTGCCTGTACCCCATGGCTGCCCAACAAACTCTGACCTCTGCCACCAGCGTTTTCAGATGGGAATTTTTTAATAATTCTGCAGCAAGGGCCTTTTGGTTCTGCCCCATTTTGGTAGACCTATCAGCCTCCGGAATAAGAGATAAAAAGTTTTCCTTGTAGCATGGGTCTAGAAGTGTCACCAACCAGTAATGACTGTCGCACAAAATTTTAAGAACGCGAGGGTCATGAGAAAGGCAGTGTAACATAAACTCAGCCATGCGTGCCAGAATGTTAACAGGCAAGACTTCTGTGTCCTCACCAACAGGACGACTGACCATGCTCTCCTCCTCCTCCCTGTCCTCAGGCCATCCACGATGAACAGACGGTATAACAGTTGTGCGGGTAGTACCGTCCATACCGCAAGAAACTAGGTCCTGTTCTTCCTCCTCCCCATCCTCTTTCTCATTGTCACCCAATCCATGTTGGGATGAGATGAGGCTGAGCTGTGTGTAATCACCCTGTATGGTTCCTTGCTTCATCTCATCGTGCTCCGCCTGCAATGCATCTTCTTTGATTGTGATCAGAGAGCGCTTTAGAACACAGTGAAGCGGGATGGTGATGCTAATTATGGCATCATCGCCGCTCACCATCTTGCTGGAGTCCTCAAAGTTTTGGAGGATGCTACATATGTCTGACATCCATGTCCACTCCAGAGGTCTGTGTGGAGTCTGAACTGAATACCGACAGCCTTGTTGATGCTGGTAGTCAACAACTGCACTCTTCTGCTCACAAATCCTTCCCAACATCTGCAGTGTAGAATTCCAATGCGTGGGGACATCACACACCAGTCGGTGAGCTGGAAGCTGCAATCACTGCTGAAAGATGGCAATGGCGGTGGAAGCTGTAGCTGACTTTCTAAAATGGGCACACAGGCGGCATAATTTCACAAGCAGGTCCGGTAGCTACGGGTGGGTTTTGAGAAACCGCTGAACCACAAGTTTAAGCACATGGTCCAGGCATGGTACGTGTGTGAGCTCGCCTTGCCTCAGAGTCGCCACCAGGTTCCGGCCATTGTCACACACGACCATGCCCGGCTGTAGGTTCAGCGGTGTCAGCCACAAATCTGCCTGCTATCTCAGAGCTGTCCACAACTCTTCAGCATTGTGCGGTTTGTGACCTAAGCATATTAGCTTCAGCACAGCCTGTTGCCGCTTGGCTGATTCAGTACTGCAGTGCTTCCAGCTTGTGACTGATGTGGTTATTTTGGAGATGGTGGTTGAAGAGGAGGAGGAGGATGATGTTCAGGAGCTGTAGACTGTGGGGGCAACCCTGATTGACCTAGGACCCACAATCTTCAGCATCAGGAGGATGTGCTCCATCCCAAGGTCTGACTGGGTCCCAGCTTCCACTATGTTAACTCAGTGTGCCGTCAGCGAGATGTACCGTTCCTGCCCACAAGCACTTGTCCACTTGTCCGTAGGTGAACTTTCCCAGTAACTGCATTGTTGAGGACACGGCTAAATTTGTGGGACACGTGCTTGTGTAATGTAGGGAGGGCACACCGGGAGAAATAGTGGCAGCTGTTGACCAAGTACCTTGGGATGGCCACCACCATCAAGTTGCGGAAAACTTCCATCTCCACGAGCCTAAAAGGCAACATTTCAAGATCTCATCTTTCGAGATCTTGGTACTGAGATCTCAATCTGCGTATGCCCCGGCAGCCATTTTCTCAGAGTCCACCGCACAGTAAACCATGTAAGTGTGTGGGGCTCTGAGCTCTTTCACAAAATGTCAGCAGAGCCCCCACACCACAGAACACCAGCAGCGGCGTAAATCTGAACACCCCCTCATCCCATCCTGCGGCCTGCAGCAAAGCTCCACTCTTGCCTCCTCCAGCAGTGACCCTGGGACCCTGCTTCACCGCCGCTGGTAAGGTATAACCGCATTATAAAACGTACCCCCATTTTCCCCAAAAATTTGGGGGAAGAAAAGAGCATTTTATAATCTGAAAAATTCAGTATATTATATATATATATATATATATATATATATATATATATAATCCTACAATACAAAGGAAATGTGTCATCTTTAACTTTATCTCTTTTACAGATAATTTCATCTTCAACTTGCATAACTGTTCTGTACAATCTGAAACCTTGGTCAAAGTTAAGATTGAACAGCAAATAGGTGGGAAAAAGGAACCCAATCAACAATTCTCTAACAAATCAAATATGTATATATATATATATATATATATATATAAACATACAGCAAAAGGTGAGATAATAAAACATAACTTTAAATAGATTTTATAAAACGTGCACAGCCTTAAAAAAGAAAAAGTCTTAAGCTTTAGTTGGCATATCAGAAGTATATATAAAGCTTATTTATTTAACTAAAATAATAAGATACACCCCAATAGGTTGAACAAGTTTGCAATTTTTGCAAGTAATGTCACAGGTAGACAATGCAAGATCAGAGAAAAGGAGATATAGAGTGTCATCAGGTGTCCATCATGTGTAACTTTGGGTCCAACTTTTGAACTTTTATCACTATACATGTAACTGCATTGTGGTGTGAGCTATGCTTTTCTTGTCCTGAATTTTAGAGATGAGCGGAGTTCGAATCGAACTGTTCGACAATCTCAAATTCGAGCTGTTTTGGGCGGTGTTCGAGCCGTTCAACGAACCCGAACGATTTGGAAAAAATCCGGCTGTTTGAGGTTATGTTCGATAACTGTTCGTGCACCAAAACGTAACTGGATTTTTTCACAGTAATGCTGAGAATCACTGTTAATACACAGTTGGAGTGTACAGCGGGGCATGGGATGGATCTCTGCAGAAATAATGAAGATCTCCATTTTTTTTTCTCTTTCCCGCATTTCCAGTGGGAGGTGCAGTCTGTCAGCCTATCAGCAGCGCTCACACGGAGCGAAGTGCTTTTTTTTCACACAAGCATGGGCATGTGTCATTGGCTGTGTATGTCACATGTCCTTGCCCTATAAGACCCAGCCATTTTCCCCGTCGCCACCATTTTCTCACTGCTGCAGCAGAGTGTTAGACGGCACTGCACTGAAATAGACAGAAAGGTTTAGGGAGCAGGGAGTGGGACTAGTTTGTAATTGCAGCCCTTTTGAGGGCTAGGTTACAGCAGTTCCTAGCACTTTTAGCAGGCAGGTCTGTGCTCTTAAATAGAGAGAAGGGTCAACTTGGGAGTAGTGACAATTTGTAATTGCAGCCCCTTTGAGGGCTAGGTTACATCAGTTCCTATCACTTTTTGCCAGCTCTACCAGCGTTCAAATAACTATGAATTTTGAGCTGCATCTTGCCTGTAAAATAATTGTGGGCATAGTAGCAGTGAGTGAGACTCATTCTATTAGGCCATCTGTACAAAGCTCCACCAGCGTTCAAATAATTACTGTCATGGAAATATATATGTATTCCATATATTCAATGTATATTCATATATATGCATTCACAGTTAGATAGATCTCACTTGCTAAAAATCCTGTGCTCACACATATCTATGCAAAAGCTGATGCCAGCTATAATCAGTCGTTTAAGACGACCCTGGCCTTCATAAGAAACAAGAACAGAAAGTCTTAATAGATATCTATTGTTTTCTTTACTAGTCATGCAAGAAAGCTAGGGCAAAGAACAAAAACAATAAATCTGCAACTTCAGCCCTTTTATCATAATTATCATACTTACACTAGAACAGCCAATAATCTAGCAGCTTTTAATTGTATGTTAATTGACTAACCAGCCCCTTTTTGTAAACGTATAAAACCTTGAATGAACAATAAACGTGTGGTCTTGACGAACTGCTATACTGACACTTCCGTGTGGACATTTTTCATTTCGTTCTGTGCGCTCAAAAAGACATTTAGGATAAAATTGGGAACAGCACCAGCAAACACCTGCAGGATAGATTTATCCTAATTAAATTTCCATAACAGTTGATGCCTGTACGCGGGGCAGTGGACGAAACACACGGGGACCTGCTGACCGGAAAGACAGAGGTGTTGGCCATGGCCTTGGCTCACGGGACGGAGACTGCACAACTCCATAAGAAAGGTAAGAAAATCTTGTCATCTTACCTGAAAGTCCCTTGTGTCCAGTCCAGGTCTTATACCTCTTGCCGGTCATGTGTGGTCACCACCGCATTCCCAGGTAGTGTAAAAAGTCCACACCCTCATCCAAAACCCTGGGATATAAGTTGTTTGCTGCTGTGCTGTGTATGTGTTTCATGTTTTATGTGAACCGGGAGAAAAGTTGGAACGGTGACTGTGTTTTTGCTTGCTGATTTCTGGAAGCTGTATAGCAAAAAAACAAATTGCTGGATAAGTTCCCGCAGTAATCCTTCACACATCGGAGGGAGGTCATCCCAGATCAATCCAGGTGTGAGGGGCGAGGGCTTTGTATCGGTTAAGTTTCTGCAGTGATCCTTCACACAAAGGAGGGAGGTCATCCCAGATCAATCCAGGTGTGAGGGGCAGGAGCTTTGATTGGATAAGTTCTCACAGTAATCGTCCACGCAAGGGGGGAGGTCATCCCAGTCAAATCAGATGTGGATGGCGAGAATTTTGATTAAGGCTATTACAGATTACTGTGACCGGCACATAGGCCAGGGCGAACGGTTTTCAGAAGTAATAGACCTGGAGCATTGGCGTGCTCAGTGCAATTGGTGAGTTATCAGTTACCAGAGCAGCTTGTTTGTGTCACAGATCATCTAAAAGAGGGATTCGTATACTCCCGGGTGTTTGTTTCATTTGTACTTCTTCCTGTCTGTATCAGGTATCGCTGCTTTAAATTTACACTCAGAGCAGCGTGCGCTCTGTCACTATCTCATTCACTGCTGGCTGCAGCAGCGAGAAACCCCTTTGACCCCCCTCCTCTGCTAATCACGTTGTCACATCTGTGTCCTGGTTTTGATCTTTTTAAGTTAGTTTTTTTTTTGGCTACAGGCTGTAGCGTGAAAATTCTCAGGCATTCAGACTGAACTGTATTCATTTTTTTTGCTATTCTGAGGGATAATCTTTTTTTTGATACGTGATTTCAGTGTCTGTAGACGCAGCAAGCAGAGATATAAGGGAGGGGGGAGCAGCACCAACGAAAAGTATTTTCTTTTTGTTTTTATCATTTTACAATCAGTTTTTCCACCTCTTTTCTGTTTTTAATTAGCTGTTTTAGTAACAAGGGTTTTTTCTTCTTGTCAACCTTGTTGTTTTTCAGAGTTTTATGATTAATACGTTTTTTTCCCTCCCCTTTTTGGTCAATCTTTTTTCCTAGAGTTTTTTTTTACTAAATCTAACTCTTGTTTTTAAAGTTTTTCTTTTAAGTAAATTTTTTAAATAATTTTGGAGAGATTTTTCTAATCAATTTATTTTAGAGTTTTATTCTCCAACCATTTTTTTAAAAGAAAAGAAAAAAAAAAAAGCATAAGATCTACTAGCGTGCTTTAGACCAAGGTCACTCCACAGATAAGGAAATTGCAGGCTGAGGGAGAGAACACAAACAGCTGCGCAGTGGCTTCACTCACCCCTCCCATCAGGCATTCAGCGAAGACAAGAATCTCGCACACAGAACCAGAATGCAGCAGTTCTCAGATTTTTAATCACCTTTGTTGAATAGGTTTTTGGAATAGACACAGTACGTGAGAATCGAAGGGCTAGGCATGTGAATAGAAGGTCAGAGTACGTGAGAAGCAAATGGACAGGCAGACTTTACGCTGCACAATGAAAATGTTTTTTTTTTTGTTTGAAAGGCACAGGAAAGTTTGTTTATAGATTACCGTCTGCTATAAAAGAGCAGTGGTGCATCGTGTAGAAGGTACAGCAAGTTAATTTGAATGGACCAGGAAGTGATTTTTTATGTGAATAAGATTGAAAAGGTGTTAAATCGTCTGTGAGAAAATGATCACTGACATGTCACAAGAGCAGAATTCAGAGTCACACACATCACATGTCCATCCTGTGGAGACACGGGACAGGTGTAGGCTGCTCTCATTGAATAAGGAGCCTTGTACAGGGAAAAACGCTCCCCGCCTCTCTCCACAGGGAGAAGGCATTTTTGTTTCAACGGTCCCCTCTCAAGAATCACAGGGGGGACACCCTCTCCTCTTTCTTCTCTCAGTCCCTTTCTCCTTCTTCTTCAGACTTTTCTCCTCTTTCCTCGCTGCCATCCCTCTCTATCCTTCTTTCCCTATCATTCCTTCTTTCCCCTCCCTCACATCTCTGACACATCCATTTTCTTCCTCTTCCTCTTCTTCACCCTCTCCTCCTTCATTTTCTCCTCTCTCCCCTCCATCTCTCCCCCCTCCTCTTTCTCCTCTCTCCCCTCCACCTCTCTCCCCTCCATCTCTCCCCCCTCCTCTTTCCCTCTCTCCTCCCACACCACACCCACCTGCTCGTGCTCGCTCTCCTCCTTTCTCCTCCTCTCAGGCACATCCCACCGCTTCTCACTCACACCTCCCTTCTCTTCCTCTTTTTTCTACTTTGTTATCAACTGGGTCAACGCCCAATCAAAGCAATGTGGTGTCCCTGTATTCAGTGCCTCCAGCACAGGGCACCCTGTCTATCCCAAGCACATTACAAACATTGCCAGTCATTATATCAGGAGAAGAAAGTGCAAATCTCCCTACACAAAATACTGCAGGTAGGTCCCAGACACAACAGCTAGCAGAGCCCACAGCCAGGGTTTCACAGGGGGGAGGTATAGCTACAGACACAAATGAGGAACCTCAGTGCCGAGCAGGGCTGCCAGCATGGAACCATGACACTAATCCACCGCAGCCTCAGCAAGGAAGAGGGAAATCCCCATGCAGCAAGACAACTTTTAAGCCCAAATCTCACCCAGTATATGCACCAAGCACACCATGTCACTTCTCATCTGATGAAGATGAAGACACAACGTCATACATGCTGCCCAATACTAGGGAAGAAAACCCACAAACACCAAGAGAGCAGGGACAGGTAGAGGCACCATCCTATGAGCCCTTCATCCCAAGCCAGGTGATCAGTATGCTGCCAGACCCAGGGATACACCCCATGCCATTTTGCCAAAAAAATGCAGCAGATCCAGCGAACGTATGCAGCAGCCTGGATTGATCTCTGGACCGTAATGGAAATAAAAGCAGGTGATGAATTCTGGCCAATTATGAGAGAACACTTCAAGCTTCCAGCAGAGTTAGATGCGTATGCCTGGGAGACAGGACCAAAGCTAATTGAGCAGCTCAGAGATTGGGCCAAAAGCAGACTGACAGGACAAACTCTCAGCCTACATGACATGAGTCAAGACAAGACAGAGTCTGTGGAGAAGTTCCATGACAGAGTGATGCAAGTGTTTCAAGATTTGGGCCTCATTACCCATGATCAGACACACAGACGGATGTTGGCACATGCTTTTGTGCATGGACTGAGAGAACCAATCAGGAAACCACTGGTAGTAGCCAGGCCTGAGTAGCCAGGCCTGAGTACACGTCAATAGCAATGGATACCCTGCTCGCAGTAGCAAAAAGGATTAGGTCCCGCCGGGACAGAAGGGATGTCCAGTGTTACAACTGTGGCGAGTTTGGTCATTTCCGGAACCGGTGCAGAACACTGACTTCGCCCAGAAGAAGAAGAAACACAGAAAGCAGTGAAGAACCCCGTCCATAGGACAGGAGCACGCCAAGACCACAGGGAACCCCACCAGTGGGACCAATATCCTGAGAGTGGATGGCGTAGTCAGATCTTTTCTTGTGGAACTCCGCAACCTCACCTATCTATCAGAATCTTCTGCGTCCTGCATGGGAATTGATGGTGAAGTCAGATATTTCCAGATTATGAAGCCCCTGAGCATGTGGACTCAGCCAGAACACTCCATCATGTCCCAGTTTGTTGTGTCAAAGACCTGCACCCTCAACCTATTGGGAGTGGACCTACAGCAGAAGCTGAAGGCGACCAGAGTGTTCCAGGAAGATGGGACCATGACACTTTCTTCACCCCTGACCCAAGAAGAAACAGGAACAACCACACTGCAGACCTATCACAGGAGGTGCTGGACATAGTACCAGAAAAGCCACTCCATCACCCAGAGTCAAGATGTCTCTGACCAACTGAAGGTCTAAGTGAACTCGCCTAAGAAGATGGCCTGAGAACTTTGACATTGGCCAGATATTCAACTCAAAAAGGACCCTACTCGCTTCATGGAATGGCAACACCTCATCCGGCTCCAACGCCAGAGGTTCATCTTTTGCAAGCACCAGGAGGTACCCCCTGCAATCAACCAGTTCACCCAGGCCCTAGACCGGCAAAAGGCCACTCAGCTCTTCAAACTTGTGCACAAATACTGACCTGAGACCGAGCTGGAGAAAAAGAAACTACTGATGGCCCGTGCTGAGAAAAAAGCAGCTGGTGAAGGAGACGTCCCAACAAGAAGACCCCCTGTGACCAGAGCAGGTGCTAACACAGTGACTGCCTTGGTGGAGAACAAGAAAGCCATCTGGTCGTCATCTCTCATGATGTGGATCCTAGTAGGCGGCTTGTTTTCCCGCCAGCTCTGTGCCGGGAGATGGGAGTCCCCTGCCGCATAGTGAAGGACAAGACCAAACTGGGCTGCCTCGCCCATCGGAATCAATCCCAGCTTTCCACAGTGAAGAAAAAGACTGTAAACCCCACTCAGTTCAGAATGGTGCAAGGCCTGGAGGCCGTGAAAGAGGCTACGGTATTTGGCACCCCAGATTTGAAACCCCAACAGTGCTGAACCGTCACACTCTGCTCTCAAAAGTCCCAGTCACCGCAACGGTATTCACGTTGATCAACCTGGCCAGTGCCTTCTTCAGTATTTCCCCTCCACCTGGAGGCCTGCCTTCACGCACCAGTGCAGTGCATATGGACAGTGTTGCCTCAAGGTGCTCAGAACAAGCCCTTCAAGTTTCACCAAGACAATGTCCTCCATCCTCGTCAACTGTATTGCAGAATATGCAAGAGTCACTCTTCTACAACACGTGGATGACCTTCTCTTTTGTGTGGTTGACATCGATACGTGCACAGTACATTCCTTGTCTCTCCTACTCTACCTGGAAGAACAGCAACGCAAGGTCTGGAAGAACAAAGTCCAGTGATGTCAGAAGCAAGTTACATCCCTGGGACACTGTATTGCCCACCAGACGAAACACCTGTCAAATGACTGGAAGACCACTGTGGAGAAGATGGCTCCCCCAACAACTCCGAAAATGCTGCAGGCCTTCCCTGGTCTAGTGTCGTATTGCAGAACCTGGATCCCTGATGCCTCAGTCCTAATGCAGCCTCTGTGCGCTTGCATCAACGCAACCCCGCTCCTTCTATCGGACGCAGCCTTCAACTCATTCAGGAGATTGGAAGAACTCCACAGTCTCAGCGCCAATACCAGGCCTACCTGACTACGAGAAGTCTTTCCCTCTACCTGATGGAAGAAAGAAGGTCATGATACTGGAGTCCTGGCACGGATTCACGGGGGAAAACAGAGACTTTTAGGCTGCCTCTCAGCCCGCTTGGATCCAGTTGCAAGAGGAGCACCCTCCTGCCTGATGGCAGTATCTGCAGCACACACCTTCCTGGACAAGGTTGCTGACATCACTCTTGGACAGCCACTGGAAACTCTCACTCCACACGACATCTTGGCAATCCTCAATCAAGCTCAACCAACAATAATCTCCCCACCGACAGGCATCTTTGTGGCGCCTCTATCGCCTTTGTCTCATAATGTCACCGTCTCCAGACCTACAGTCCTCATCCCTTCCACTCTACTCCCACTCCCAAGGGGGGATACAATATGGACTTTCCAGAACAAAATTTACAGAATTTATCCTCTGCTTGGATGGCTCCAGATTTGCAGATGATGAAGAAGTTTCCACACAGGAAGTGCAGTGACCAGCAATCAAGAAATCCTGTGGTCCAGAAGTCTGTCACCTAGCCTGTCAGCCCAGGAAGCTGAACTGATAGCGCTGACGAAGGCCTGCCAGATGGCAGAAGGCAAGACTGCAAACATCTACACCGACTACAGGTACTCGCATGGCATAGCACACGACTTTGGGCCCATCTGGGCTACAAAGGACTTCATCACAGCAAACGGGACAACCGTGAAGCATCATGGAGCCTTCAGGGACGTGCTGTGTGTACTCCAACTTCCAAAATGGTGGCAATTTGAAAAAATCGAAAGCGCATGGAAAACTGAGAACAGAAGAGGCGTGAGGCAATAACATGGCGGACATGGCAGCCAAAGAAGCGGCCAAAGGAAAACAACATGGAGAAGTGGGAGAGGTCGTAGAGCCGGATGGCTACTACATGACAACTGAAGACAAGAAACCTGACAAAAAGACGTCCTGGGATCTGCTCAAGAAGTTGCAAGACCATGCTCCAAAAGGAGAAGAAGAGCTGAATGCGAAAAAAGCAACACATGAAGAAGGAAGGCTATTAACAATGGACTCCAAACCCTGCCTACCACAAAGTATACACCCTATGGTGGTCCAATGGGCACATGGACCCACACCCATATATCAAACACACAGATGAATGATCCGATTGGTGCTTACTGGTTCGCTTCAGGGATCTCCACCCTAACAGCCAAATTCACCAGCAGCTGTCTGACCTGCGGCAAATGCAAGCCTGGACGAGTGGAAGAAAGTCCCCCTCACCTCATCCGGCAAGACCACTCTACCAGCCTCAGAGGATCCAGATAGACCACATCCAGATATCGCCAAGTGAAGGATTCAAATACGCCATTGTGGTCAAAGAAGTGTTTTCAAGATGGACAGAAGCCTTCCAAGTCAGCAAAGACTACTGCAAAGAAGCTACTTTCGGAAAATAGTGTGCAGATACGGGGTTCCAGAAATGATAGAAAGTGATCAGGGACCCGCATTCACAACAAATCTCACACACGAGACCCGATTAGCAGTAGGGTCAGACCTAGGCCTACACACTCCTTACCACCCCCAGAGCAGCGGGAAGGTAGAAAGACTGAACGGAACACTTAAGAATAGGATGCTGAAAATTTGCCCAAGAGACACGCAAACCATGGCATGAGACACACCCCCAATTGCACTGTTTAGCATAAGGCAAACTCCAAGAGACCCAGAAAAGCTGTCACCATGCGAAATTTTGTTTGGGTCTAGTCCCAAGTTAGGTGCATTCTTCCCTCAGCAGCAGAATATGCAAAATGATATCTTGTTTGCTTATGTAATTGAATTGGTCAAAAACTAATGTCCATTCTCGAGTTTTTCTCTTTACTGCCAGATCCAGACTCAGTGTCCGGTACGCACTCCTTGAAATCCAGGAGACTGGGTGTTGGTGAAAAAAGTTGGAAATCAGAACACTCGATCCCAGATTTGATGGTCCTGTCCAAGAGCCCCAGATGACACCAACCTCTGTGAAACTAGAGGGAAAGCCTGCTTGGATCCACGTATCGCATTGCAAGGAAGCTCCCGTACCAGGAGAGACACCTAAGCCATGAAGGATGTCGTGGATGCTCTGACTGACCAGACAGATGACCTACCTGATGAAGAATACACACGTTTTTCTAAACATGCAGTTGAATAAAGAGACTATGATTGCAAACACATGAACCCCTGCTAGGGACTGTCCTCCTGACCGCCCATTTGCGAAAAGTCTTTATCGGTAGGGGAGGCATGTACTAGGCATATCTCAACCCGCTGGCAGCACAAAAGAGTTGCAGTGCTTTCGGACAGGAGCAGGTTTTTAGGGCAAGTGGTATCTATGGGGGTACTGTCATGGAAATATATATGTATTCCATATATTCAATGTATATTCATATATATGCATTCACAGTTAGATAGATCTCACTTGCTAAAAATCCTGTGCTCACACATATCTATGCAAAAGCTGATGCCAGCTATAATCAGTCGTTTAAGACGACCCTGGCCTTCATAAGAAACAAGAACAGAAAGTCTTAATAGATATCTATTGTTTTCTTTACTAGTCATGCAAGAAAGCTAGGGCAAAGAACAAAAACAATAAATCTGCAACTTCAGCCCTTTTATCATAATTATTATTAATTGAATGTTAATTGACTAACCAGCCCTTTTTGTAAACGTAAAAACCTTGAATGAATAATAAAACGTGTGGTCTTGACGAACTGCTATACTGACACTTCCGTGTGGACATTTTTCATTTTGTTCTGAGCGCTCAAAAAGACATTTAGGATAAAATTGGGAACAGCACCAGCAAACACCTGCAGGATAGATTTATCCTAATTAAATTTCCATAACACTACGAATTTTTAGATGCATCTTGCATGTAGAATAATTGTGGGCATAGTAACAGTGTGTGGTACTCATTCTATTAGGCCATCTATACAAAGCTCCACCAGCGTTCAAATAACTACAAATTTTTAGCTGCATCTTGCCTGTAGAATAATTGTGGGCATAGTAGCAGTGTGTGGTACTCATTCTATGAGGCCATCTATACAAAGCTCCACCAGCGTTCAAATAACTACAAATTTTTAGCTGCATCTTGCCTGTAGAATAATTGTGGGCATAGAAGCAGTGTGTGGTACTCATTCTATTAGGCCATCTATACAAAGCTCCACCAGTGTTCAAATAACTACTAATATTTAGCTGCATCTTGTCTGTAGAATAATTGTGGGCATAGTAGCAGTGTGTGGTACTCATTCTATTAGGCGATCTATACAAAGCTCCACCAGCGTTCAAATAACTACGAATTTTTAGCTGCATCTTGCCTGGACAATAATTTTGGGCATAGTAGCAGTGTGTGGTACTTATTCTAAAGTAAATCTGCATCCTTGCCCCCTCACAGGAGCTATGATTGCGTTATTGAGTTAGTGCCTGGTGGTAAATTTCCTAAAGGTCGCCTTTTTAATTTATCTGTACCTGAACACGATGCTATGCGATCTTATATCAAGGAGTCATTGGAGAAGGGTCATATCAGACCATCCTCTTCACCCTTTGGCACCGGTTTTTTCTTTGTGGCCAAAAAGGATGGTTCATTGAGGCCGTGTATTGATTATCGCCTCCTGAATAAGATCACTGTTAAATATCAATATATGTTACCTTTGATTTCTGACCTATTTTCCAGAGTGAAAAGTGCTAGTTGGTTTACCATGCTTGAACTCAGGGGGGGCGTATAACCTTATTCGCATTAAGCACGGGGATGAATGGAAGACGGCGTTTAATACCCCAGAGGGGCATTTTGAGTACCTACTGATGCATTTTGGGCTTACTAATGCCCCTTCCGTCTTCCAATCCTTCATGAATGATATTTTAAGGGATTTTGTGGATAAATTTCTGATTGTTTATTTGGATGATATCTTGATTTTTTTCCAATGACTGGGACTCTCATGTGAAACATGTTCGGACTGTGTTCCAGATTTTGAGAGAGAATGCACTGTATGTGAAGGGATCAAAGTGTCTTTTTGGCGTACAGAAGTTCTCATTTCTGGGATTCATTTTGTCTCTGTCTGTTATTGAAATGGACCCGGTCAAGGTTCAGGCCATCTGTGATTGGGTTCAACCTAGTTCATTGAAGGCTCTTCAGAGATTTTTGGGTTTTGCCAATTTTTATCGTAAATTTATTGGTAATTTCTTGGTATTTTTAAACCATTGACTGATTTGACCAAAAAGGGTTCCGATGTGGTGAATTGGCCTCCTGAGGCAGTTTCTGCGTTTCAGGAACTTAAGCAGAGATTCATTTCTGCTCCTGTTCTACGGCAGCCTGATGTTTCTCTGCCGTTTCAGGTGGAGGTTGATGCCTCTGAGATTGGAGCAGGTGACGTTTTGTTCCAAAGGAATCCAGAGACCTCTAAGAGTAACCTTTGTGCTTTTTTCTCTCGAAAATTTTCTCCAACTGAATGTAATTGTGACGTGGGTAATCGGGAGTTATTGGCCATGAAGTGGGCCTTTGAAGAGTGGAGACATTGGCTGGAAGGAGCCAAACATCAGGTGGTGGTCCTCACGGACCATAAGAACCTGGTTTATCTCGAATCAGCCAAGCGACTTAATCCTAGACAGGCCAGGTGGGCCTTGTTTTTCACACGTTTTAATTTTGTGGTTTCTTTTCTTCCGGGCACTAAGAATGTCAAGGCGGATGCCCTCTCGAGGAGTTTCTTTACAGATTCTCCTGAGTTATCTGATCCTGCTGTTATTTTGAAAGAGGGTGTGGTTCTTTCCGCCATATTGCCCAATTTGAGACTGGCTCTGGAAGGGTGTCAGGAGGATAAACCTGAGCGCTGCCCTGTTGTAAAGTTGTGTGTTCCAGACCAGTGGAAAAAGAGTGTGATGTCTGAGATTCAGTGTTCCGCGTTGGCTGGTCATCCCAGGATTTTTGGTACCAGAGACTTGGTGAGTCGCTCCTTTTGGTGGCCTACTTTGTCTCGTGACGTCAGGGACTTTGTGCAGTCCTGTGGGACTTGCTCTCGTTCCAAGCCTTGCTCTCATTCTAGTGGTTTGTTAATGCCATTACCTGTACCCAAGGGGCCATGGACCCATATTTCTATGGATTTTATTTCTGACCTTCCTGTCTCTCAGAGAATGACTTTTATCTGGGTAATCTGTGATAGGTTTTCCAAGATGATACATCTTGTACCATTACCTAAGTTGACTTCCTCCTCCGAATTGGTGCCTTTGTTCTTTCAGCACGTGGTTCGGTTACATGGCATTCCGGAGAACTTGTGTCTGACAGAGGAGTCCAGTTTGTTTCCAGATTTTGGAGGACATTTTGTTCTAAACTTGGTGTTCAGTTGTCTTTCTCCTCTGCATTTCACCCTCAGACCAATGGACAAACCGAGAGAACAAACCAGACCTTGGAGACTTATTTGAGATGTTTTGTGTCTGCTGATCAAGATGACTGGGTCTCTTTTTTGCCTTTGGCTGAGTTTGCTCTTAATAATAGAGCTAGCTCTGCCACCTTGATGTCTCCATTTTTCTGCAGTTCCGGGTTTCATCCTCGATTTTCTTCAGGACAGGAAGAGGCTTCTGTCTGTCCCGGGGTTGACTCTATTGTGCAGCGTATGCAGCAGACTTGGGACCAGGTGGTGGAAAGGTTGTCTCTCTCTCAGGAGAAGGCCCAGCGGTTTGCAAACCGGAATAGGACTGATGGTCCTTGTTTTAAAGGTGGGGACTTGGTTTGGTTGTCCTCAAGGAATATTCCTATGAAGGTTGCATCTCCAAAATTTAAGCCAAGGTTCATTGGACCTTATAAGATCATGGAAATTATCAATCCAGTTTCCTTCCGTTTGCTTCTTCCAGGGACATTTAAGATCCATAACGTGTTCCACAAGTCCTTATTGAAGAGGTTTGTCGAACCAGTGGTTCCTATGGCTGCGCCTCCCGACCCTGTTTTAGTTGAGGGCAATTTGGAGTATGTGGTTGAGAAAATATTGGATTCTCGTTTTGCTAGACGGAAACTCCAGTATTTGGTTAAATGGAGAGGTTATGGTCAGGAGAACAATTCTTGGTTGTTTGCTTCGGACATTCATGCTGGGAGACTTATCCGTGCCCATCATCGAGCACATCCTGATCGGCCTGGTTGCGCAGGTGAGGGTTCGGTGACCCCTCCTCAAGGGGGGGTACTTTTGTGAATATGCTGGAGGCGGCTTCTGAGCTGGGACTCCCTCCGGTGGTTGCTGAGGGTAATGAACTGATTACTGTATGGCCTTCAGCTGGCACTGAATGGTAGGATATAAGTGGCCTGAGTTCCCAGCAGCCTTGCCGATTATCAATTGTTCAAATAACTACGAATTTTCAGCTGCATCTTGCCTGGACATAAATTTTGGGCATAGAAGCTGTGTGTGGTACGCATTCTATTAGGCCATCTATACTAAGCTCCACCAGCGTTGAAATTACTAATAATTTTTTATCTGCATCTTGCCTGGACAAAAATTTTGGGCATAGTAGCAGTGTGTGGTACTCATTCTATTAGGCCATCTATACTAAGCTCCACCAGCATTGAAATTACTAATAATTTTTATCTGCATCTTGCCTGGACAATAATTTTGGCCATAGTAGCAGTGTGTGGTACTCATTCTATTAGGCCATCTATACTAAGCTCCACCAGCGTTCAAATAACTACGAATTTTTATCTGCATCTTGCCTGGACAATAATTTTGGGCATAGAAGCTGTGTGTGGTACGCATTCTATTAGGCCATCTATACTAAGCTCCACCAGCGTTGAAATTACTAATAATTTTTATCTGCATCTTGCCTGTAAATAATTGTGGGCATAGTAGCAGTGTGTAGTACTCATTCTATTAGGCCATCTATACAAAGCTCCACTAGCGTTCAAATAACTACGAATTTTGAGGCTGCATCTTGCCTGTAAAATAATTGTGGGCATAGTAGCAGTGTGTGGTACTCATTCTATTAGGCCATCTATACAAAGCTCCACTAGCGTTCAAATAACTAATAATTTTTATCTGCATCTTGCCTGGACAATAATTTTGGGCATAGTAGCAGTGTGTGGTTCTCATTCTATTAGGCCATCTATACTAAGCTCCACCAGCGTTGAGATTACTAATAATTTTTATCTGCATGTTGCCTGGACAATAATTTTGGGTATAGTAGCAGTGTGTGGTACTCATTCTATTAGGCCATCTATACTAAGCCCCACCAGTGTTGAAATTACTAATAATTTTTATCTGCATCTTGCCTGGACAATAATTTTGGGCATAGTAAGCAGTGTGTGTTACTCATTCTATTAGGCCATCTATACAAAGCTCCAAAAGCATTCAAATAACTATGAATTTTTATCTGCATCTTGCCTGGACAATAATTTTGGGCATAGTAGCAGTGTGTGGTATTCATTCTATTAGGCCATCTATATTAAGCTCCACCAGCATTGAAATTACTAATAATTTTTATCTGCATGTTGCCTGGACAATAATTTTGCGTATAGTAGCAGTGTGTGGTACTCATTCTATTAGGCCATCTATACAAAGCTCCACCAGTGTTCAAATAACTACTAATATTTAGCTGCATCTTGTCTGTAGAATAATTGTGGGCATAGTAGCAGTGTGTGGTACTCATTCTATTAGGCCATCTATACTAAGCTCCACCAGCATTGAAATTACTAATAATTTTTATCTGCATCTTGCCTGGACAATAATTTTGGGCATAGTAGCAGTGTGTGGTACTCATTCTATTAGGCCATCTATACTGTTAGGGTCTGCAAAACGCACCTAATAGATATTGTTGAGAGGTGCGTTCGCAGCCCGGGGTCCACCGAGCAGGCGAAGCCCGCTGCTAGTAAGATGGTGAAAGTAGCGAACTCTGTTATCCCGCAAAGTCGCTAAAATAAACGCCATAGCGCGCTGCGGCAGTTAGTGCGAACTCTGTTAATCCCCAGAACAGCTAACGGGAATGCCACAGAGCTATATGGCGATAAGTACGAACTCACTTAACTTCAGTGAGCAGCAAAGTAAAATGCTAGGACGCTGAACCAGCGTTATAAAGCGAACCCTGTTGCGTCACAGAGCTGCTGAGAAAAAGACTGTGTCCTGTTAGACTCACAGGGATACACAGATAACTGCTGTGCGGATAGCAGTCCGTGATCATGCAGACAGCAACGCAATCAAGCAATCTCCTCACCGGAGAAGCCGGTATTTTAGGAGCTTATTTCAGCCAAGCCCTAACCACGTGCAGCCAAATCTCCTCACCGGAGAAGCCGGTATTCTAGGGGCTTATTTCAGCCGAGCCCTAACCACATGCGTACATGATCACACTGGCGCAAAGCACATAATGCAATTGATACTAGCGCATGGCGGCCCAGCCATGCCACCCTTTTATAGTAACAGCTACAGAACCTGCCAGAAAAAGGACCAATGAGAAACTGTTCCAAAACACATGTAGTTTCAGGACCTTCCTGGCGGACCAATAGGAGCTGCTGCAGTACCTGAACATGTGACCCCTGATCTCCAATGAGAGATCTTACCCTGGACATGCTCAGAAGGGGTAACGCAGGACTATGTCCCAAAGACGTCTGCTCCAGCACTGGCTATAATAGCAGATCCAGGAGAGGCAGCAGCAAGTCTCTGCACAGTATTGGTATGGGCAAGACGCTGGGACCGACGTCTCTGCTGAGCAGGCTCCACTGCGGATCGAGATGGATGGGAGACCGCAGCGGGACTTGTTCGAGACTCCCCTTGTGCAGCAGTGGGAACTTAAACCCTAACATTACCCCTGCTCCTAGGGCCCCCCTTCTTTGGGCCTTGCTGTGCTCAAAGGCAGCGATGAGCTGCGGAGCGTGAACATGCTCGGCAGTCTCCCAGGACCTATCCTCAGGTCCATAACCCCTCCAATCCACCAAATATTTTTTTTTTCCTCGTACCACCTTGTACCCAACAATGGAGTTCCCCTCATGATCATCGGTAGATGAACCCGACGTCCTGGCAGATGACTCGGAAAACCGGGACATGGCCACGAGTTTCAGGAGGGACACGTGAAAGGTGTCGGTGATACCAAGGCGAGGCGGAAGGGCTAGGCGGTAAACCACCGGGTTCACTGCTCAAGAACTTTAAAGGGACCCAAAAAGCGAGGTGCCAACTTGGTGGACTCTACAAGTAGCCTGATGTTTCGGGCAGAGAGCCACACTAGGTCACCAGAAGCAACTGTAGGAGCGAGGCGCCGATGGTCATCGGCCGAAGATCTCATCCTCTCTTTGGAGGCTTGAATGGCATCCTGGGTGCCGTCCCAAATGTCCTGTGCCTCCACAGCCCAGTTTGCCACCCTGGAATCGGCAGAAGTCACGGGCATGGGCACTGGTACCCGCGGATGCTGAACGTAGTTCAGGAGGAATGGGGTCTGTCCGGTGGAGTCAGCCACAGCATTATTTAGAGCGAACTCAGCCCACGGTAGCAAGGATGCCCAGTCATCCTGCCTGGCAGAGACAAAATGTCGCAAGTATGTGACCAAGGTCTGGTTGGCCCTCTCTACCAACCCATTCGTCTCGTGATGGTATGCAGAGAAGAGATTCAACTCAATGCTGATTAAACGACACAGCTCTCTCCAGAACCGACACGCAAACTGGGGACCTCGATCACTGACAATTTTGTATGGCATACCATGTAGGCGGAAAATATGCCTAATGAATAATGCTGCCAAGGCCTGTGCAGACGATAACCGTGGTAACGGCACCAAGTGCACCATTTTGGAGAAGTGGTCGGTTATCACCCAGATGATGGTGCAGCCCCGAGACTTGGGTAAGCCCACCACAAAATCCATCCCAACCATATCCCAGGGCCTGTCTGCCACCGGAAAAGGGAAAAGTAACCCAGCTGGCCGTTGTCGAGGGGACTTATTCTTGGCGCAGGAGACGCACGCCTGAACATATTCCCTGACGTCACGGACCATATGTGGCCACGAGTATGTCGTCGCCAGCAACTCAGATGTCCTCTTTGCCCCAAAATGTCCACCCACCCTGGACGAGTGTGCCCAAGAGAGTACCTCCGGTCGCAAATTGATGGGCACAAAAGTCTTGCCTGGAGGCACAAACTCAAGCGAAACCGGGGCCACAGTTCTTAGGCTCTCTGTGGGGTCAATCAGCCGAGGCTCCTCCTCCACCTCCTCAGAGGCCACTACGGAGCGAGACAGAACATCGGCACGAATGTTCTTCTCCCCGGAGAGAAAATGGAGGGTGAAATGGAACCGGGAGAAGAACAGGGACCATCTGGCCTGACGGGAATTTAGCTGCTGGGCAGTCTGTAAATAGACCAAATTTTTGTGGTCAGTGAACACTTGAAAGGGAAAGCGAGCCCCTCCAGGAGATGTCTCCACTCGGAAAAGGCCAACTTCATGGCTAGCAACTCCCTATCCCCAATGGAATAATTCTTCTCCGCTGGTGTGAAGGTCTTGGAGAAGAAGAAGCAAGGATGTTTACGACCTTGAGCATCCTTTTGGAAAAGGACTGCTCCAGCACCAACGGACGAGGCATCTACCTCCAATATAGAAGGTTTATCAACCTCGGGACGATGTAGGATAGGAGCGCTAGCAAAATGGGACTTGATTGAAGTAAAGACTTTGGAGAACTCCTCTGACCACAATTTGGGATTGGCTCCCTTCTTGGTGAGGGCTACCAAGGGAGCAACCAACGTAGAGAAGTGGGGAATGAATTGGCAATAGAAATTAATGAACCCCATAAAGCGCTGCACCGCTTTAAGAGAGTGGGGTTCTTGCCAATCCATTACAGCCTGTAGTTTGGCAGGATCCACAGGAATCCCTGAGTGGAGATGATATAGCCCAGGAATGGCAGAGACTCCTGCTCAAACACACACTTCTCCAACTTTGCATATAAGGAATTTGCCCGCAAGAGGTCGAAAACCCTGCAAACATCTCTCCGGTGGGTGTCCATATCTGGAGAAAAGATGAGAATGTCATCCAGATAGACTACCACAGAAGTGGCAAGCATGTCCCGGAAGATGTCATTTACGAAATCTTGGAAGACGGCTGGAGCATTACAGAACCCGAACGGCATCACTAGGTATTAGTAATGTCCATCTCTGGTATTGAACACCATCTTCCATTCGTCCCCCTCACGGATGAGGATCAGGTTATAGGCACTACGAAGATCCAGCTTAGTAAATACCCTTGCTCCCCGGAGCTTATCAAAGAGCTCAGATATTAGGGGCAAAGGGTATTTGTTCTTAATGGTAATGGCGTTAAGACCCCTATAGTCTATACATGGTCGTAATTCTCCATTCTGCTTCTGCACAAAGAAAAATCCTGCCCCTGCTGGTGACACTGACTTCCTAATAAACCCTCTTGCCAGATTTTCCTGGATGTATTGTGACATGACCTCCATCTCAGGAAAAGAGAGAGGATACACTCTTCCCCGAGGGGACTGCGTTCCAGGCAAGAGGTCTATAGGACAGTCATAGCGGCGATGAATCGGAAGAGTCTCCGCTGCCTTTTTGGAGAATACGTCCGCGTATGACCGATAAACTTTGGGGAGAGAAGCAAGGTCTATAGGTATCTCCGTGGTGGAAACCTGAACGTCCTCTCTGAGACATTTGTCTCTGCAATGATCCCCCAACCCAGTATTCTCCCAGAGGACCACTCAATATGGGGAGAGTAGTGGCGAAGCCAGGGTAATCCCAACAAAACCTCATCCATTCCCTCAGGAAGAACAAAAAGGGATATATTCTCCTGATGAGAAGGGGACATAGACAGAGGTAGTGAGACAGTCTGGTGGGTGATTTGTGAGGGCAGGATTGCTCCATTCAATACTCTCACCGATATTGGCTCGGCGAGCGTCACCAGCGGTATGGAATGGCGAGAGGCAAAGGAGGAGGACATAAAATTCCCCTATGCCCCAGAGTCCACACAAAGCTTGGCGGGAAGAGTGGATGAACCTAGAGAGATTAACCCTTTAAGGAGCACTTTCGGAGAAAAATCCCTCGCGTCTAATGACCCTGCACCCATGGTATGGAACATGACCGTTTACTCATTCGCTGAGGACATCGGTTGGCATAATGTCCTGGCTGCTCACACACTCTACAGACCACGGATACTCGAGTGGTCCGAGACTTAGATCTCACTCGAATAGTCTCCATGGTCTCTGGGGAGTCGGATGCCCGAACGGCAAAGGTGGGTGCCAGCCGAAACCTCTGACTACACTGGGTCCGCTCTAACCTCCGCTCGTGAAAACGAAGGTCGATGCGGGTAGATATAGAAATGAGTTTCTCCAGTGTGGCAGGAATCTCCCTGTTAGCCAAAGCGTCCTTTACATGGTCTGCCAGTCCTCTCCAGAACACTGGAATAAGAACTTTATCTGGTCACTCTAATTCAGAGGCCAAAGTCCGAAACTGGACTGAGAACTGGCTGACCATGGACAAGCCCTGTGACATTGCCAGCAGTTGGAGTGCCGTATCGTGCGTGACCTGAGGTCCTAAAAAGACCTTTTTCAGAGCCTCCAAAAACCGAGGAGCACTCCGCACCACACGATCGTCGCGCTCCCACAACGGCGTTGCCCACTCCAATGCTCTGCCCGACAGAAGAGACACAATAAAAGCCACTTGTGCCCGTTCCGTGGGGAAACGTGTTGCCAGAAGCTCAAGCTGTTTAGAGCACTGACTCACGAATCCCCGACAATGTTTACTGTCACCCGTAAACTTGTCTGTAAGTGGGAGGTGGGATAATGTCGGAGCAGAGGTAGCGGTGGACAAACTGGCTGCAGCTACGCTAGCAGCCTGAACAGCGACTGCGGTAACATCCACAGCTGAGGTTGTGCGCTCAAGGACCGCCAACCTACCCTCTAGCTGCTGGATGTACTGCTGTAGACGCTGATCGTCCGCCATTTTACTAGCCAGACCCTGGCGCTAGTATTATGTTAGGGTCTGCGGAACGCACCTAATAGATATTGTTGAGAGGTGCGTTCGCAGCCCGGGGTCCACCGTGCAGGCGAAGCCCGCTGCTAGTAAGATGGCGAAAGTAGTGAACTCTGTTATCCCGCAGTCGCTAAAATAAACGCCTTAGTGCGCTGTGGCAGTTAGTGCGAACTCTGTTAATCCCCAGAGCCGCTAACGGGAATGCCACAGTGCTATATGGCGATAAGTATGAACTCACTTAACTTCAGTGAGCCGCAAAGTAAAACGCTAGGGCGCTGAACAAGCATTATAAAGCGAACCCTGTTGCGTCACAGAGCCGCTGAGAAAAAGACTGTGTCCTGTTAGACTCACAGGGATACACAGATAACTGCTGTGCGGATAGCAGTCCGTGATCATGCAGACAGCAACGCAATCAAGCAATCTCCTCACCGGAGAAGCCGGTATTCTAGGGGCTTATTTCAGCCAAGCCCTAACCACGTGCAGCCAAATCTCCTCACTGGAGAAGCCGGTATTCTAGGGGCTTATTTCAGCTGAGCCCTAACCACATACGTACATGATCACACTGGCGCAAAGCACATAATGCAATTGATACTAGCGCATGGCGGCCCAGCCATGCCACCCTTATATAGTAACAGCTACAGGACCTGCCAGAAAAAGAATCAATGAGAAACTGTTCCAAAACACATGTAGTTTCAGGACATTTAAGATCCATAACGTGTTCCACAAGTCCTTATTGAAGAGGTTTGTCGAGCCTGTGGTTCCTATGGCTGCGCCACCTGACCCTGTTTTGGTTGAGTGCAATCTGGAGTACGTGGTTGATAAAATATTGGATTCTCGTTTTTCTAGACAGAAACTCCAGTAGTTGGTTAAGTGGAGAGGTTATGGTCAGGAGGACAATTCTTGGGTGTTTGCTTCGGACATCCATGCTAGGAGACTGATCCGTGCCTATCACCGAGCTCATCCTGATCGGCCTGGTTGCACAAGTGAGGATTTGGTGACCCCTCCTCAAGGGGGGGTACTGTTATGAATGTGCTAGAGATGGTTTCTGAGCAGAGGCTCTCTCTGGTGGTTACAGACAGTACTGAACCTTTCAGCAAGGAATGGCAATCTGGGATCACTGACTGGTCTGATATAAGGGAGGTTCCCTCCCATGATGGTTGCCGGTGATCAATTGTTCTTGTCTCAATTGTGGTTCCTGGTTCATTTGGAAGTTTGCTGAGTCTTGCCTGCATCTTCTGCTTTCAGATAAGATATTTTCTGCTTTTATTTTTGTTCTCACTTTTTGCATAGTTCTCTGCACTTTTGTGGAGGTCAGCCGGGTCCCTTCCTGGGGCTTGTGCTCCTCTCAGTTTATCTGAAGCCACTGTTATTTGATCATTTGCTTTTTCCTGTTTTTTCAGTGGCTGCGGCTTAGTTTTGTTACACCAGAGATCTGATTTAGGTGGTAGAGATCGTGTGATCTCAGGTGTTTTTGCAATCAGAAGAGTTGGTATTTTTTAGGGTTTTTTTGGATTGCAGTGAGAATCCTTTCCTGTACTTTTCTGTCTAGACAGATTGGGCCCCAGCGTTTGCTCATTCTATTTTCTGTCTGTGTCCGTGCTTCTTCTTGTCTAACCACCATTACATGTTTGGGGGCTTCCTATTTTCTTTGGGGATCTGCTCCGGGGCAGATAGCTTTCCTCTTTCTGCCTTTAGGTGTAGTTATCTCTCAGGCTGTGACGAGGTGTCTAGGATCAACGTAGGAACGCTCCACGGCTACCTCTAGTTGTGTGATTAGTTCAGGTTACTGCAATTCAATAGGTTCCAGCCTCTCTGGTGTATTGCCGTATTTGCTTTTTCTCCTCAGCTACCAAAACACAACAGTCCCCTTGCTGTGTTTTACGTGACGTTGGCATCGTTAATTACAGGTGGGTTGGGTCTTTCCCCTCCCCCCTTTTAACCGTAAGAAAATACATACACTATCCCTTGGGGGTAACACAGATGGTTGAGTGTGAAGAGCTGTTTACTCATACTATAGCCTGGGAATCAGAGGTCTGCTCCAAAGCTTCAGTGTCTGCTAGTCAGCGGAGTAGCCACCGGCTGTAGATCTAATTCCATTTTTTTTTCAAATTCAATTTATTTTTTATTTTTGTGGTGAAAAAGTACAAGAAAATACAATATACATAGTAAAAAGGGTAGTATAACTATAAATGTATGCATAACGACAGTACATTGGGGGTACAGGGAGGGTTTTCCATCAATATCCAGATCAAGCATGTATTTTTCAATATGAAAGATAGAGAGGGAGCGGACCATGGCAGACCACCAATCAATAGAGTGTGATTATGATCATTGTTGTGCCGACATCACAGATAACTTTAGTTGGGGCTAGATGGTAGGCGTCAGAATTTTTTGCAAATCAATGCAATTCCTCCAAATCACACAGTATCTATCAACATCAGCCGGTGAGATGGCAATCAGATGCTCCATCCTATTAAGGAGGGAGATCTGCGCAAACCATTCCTTCACAGTGGATGGGTCTCTGCTTTTCCAGTGTCGTGGAATGACCTTCTTAGCCGCCTGTATTAGGTAGCCTATTGATGACCTTTTATAACTATTATTATTATTATTATTTATTTATATAGCGCCATTAATTCCATGGTGCTGTACATGAGAGGGGGTTACATACAAAGTTATAGATATCGTTTACAGTAAACAAATTTACAATGACAGACTGGTACAGAGGGGAAAGGACCCTGTCCTTGCGGACTTACATTCTATGGGATAATGGGGAAGAAACAGAAGGTCGGGGGTGCGGCAGCTCCGGTGGTGGTGGCGGCGAGGCGGCAGCACGGGTGGTGGCAGCGAGGCGGAATGGTTATTGCAGGCTGTAGGCTTTCCTGAAGAGATGGGTTTTCAGGTTCCGTCTGAAGGATCCAAGGGAGGTGGATAATCGTACATGTTGAGGCATGGAATTCCAGAGGATGGGGGATATTCGGGAGAAATCTTGGAGGCGGTTATGTGAGGAACAAATAAGTGTGGAAGATAGTAGGAGGTCTTGGGAGGATCGAAGATTACGTGAAGGAAGATATTGGGAGATTAGTTCAGAGATATAGGGAGGGGGACAGGTTGTGGACGGCTTTGTAGGTCAGTGTAGTAGTTTGAACTGGATTCGTTGGGGACATACATTTACTTATTGGTAGCATTGATAAAAGGAGGGCTTCTGGCGTATTAGAGATAGTCAAACCAGTTATTTTCTCAATCATGGGAACCACCTTTGCCCAAAATGCATTTATTATAGGGCATGCCCACCATATGTGTGACATTGTCCCTTCCCCCTCCACACACCGCCAACATCTATTTGAGACCACTGGATACCATCTATGAAGGACTGCTGGTACCCGGTACCATCTAGAGATAATTTTGAAGGAGGTTTCCTGAGCTTTGGACCCTATTGAGGTTTTATGTGTTAGGAAGAAACATTTATCCCATTGTGAGTCACAGAAGGACTTCCCCAGTTCCCTTTCCCATGCACCGCAGAATCCTGGCCTATTGTCAGTTACCTGGGCAATGAGGAGATTATACAGTAGGGAGATGGAGTGTGTAGGGGGTGACATTGATAGGCTCAATTTTTCAAAGTTTGTGAGATCTCTATGAAGATGTGTGCGCTTCTTCACAGTTGAATAGAAGTGTTGTAACTGGCTATATTCAAAATTTGCCTTCGGGGAAGTGGCTCTTCCCTGTAACAAGTCATTGAGGGGGAGCAGCGAAGTATTGGAGATGACATGAGAAAATAATATCGGATGGGATTTATTTGAACCGAGAAATCTATTTGCAGATAGTCCTGGTGGGAAATCTGGATTATCTGAAATCAGGAGCAAGGGGCCTTGGGGGTCGATTGAGGATAAGCCTTTTTTTGGGGATCTAAAAGGCAAAGCAGTGGCATAAGTACTATATGACATGAGGCCAAGAGAGGGGACAATTAAATGGGCGCACGATGGGAGAGTGGTAAGAGCTTTAGGACAAATGGATTGAGCTATTTTGACCCACAATTTCCCCTCGAATGATGGAAGAAGTCGAGGATTTCTAGCATGTACTGCTTCCATGTAATACCTTCTACAATCCGGAAGGCTAAGGCCTCCCTTTTGTTTGTGTCTGATCAGAACGTCCCCCCGAATGCGTGGACACCCACTTGCCCAGATAAATCTGCAAAAGCTAATGCGTAGTCTTTTCCAGAAATTTGAGGAATTACCACGGGAATGGTTTGGAAGAGGTATAAGAGTTTAGGTAGGACGTTCATTTTTAGTATATTTATTCTGCCGAACCTGGAAAAATCCTTAACCGTCCAAGAAGTAAGATCTCTATGGAGTTGTTCAATAAAGGGACCAAAAGTAAGAAAAAATAGACGGAGAGGTCTCTATTAATACAAATTCCTAAGTATTTGATACCCTGTGAGGGCCAGGCAAAGGGAAAGTTGGACTGGATGGAATCCTGTATGGATTTGGGGAGGAAAACATTGAGGGCCTCAGACTTCTCTGCATTGATTTTAAAATTTGACCATGTACCAAAGTGATCTATTTCAGCCATAACAGCAGTGATGGATATATGTGGTTGAGTGATATATACTAGGACATCATTCATCAGCAAATGCAGAGCACTTGTACTCGGTGCCTCCCACCTCAATCCCCTAATATTGGGGTTATCGTGAATTGATGAGAGCAGGTGCTCCATCACTAGGATGTATAAGAGAGGGGACAGAGGACATCCCTGCCTTGTCCCATTGGTGATTATGAAAGGTGATGATAATGTTCCATTTATCTTCAGCCTAGCTGACGGATTGCGATACAGGGCCATGATTTTGGCTATAAAAGGGTCCCCTACCCCAAGCTTTTTAAGAGAATAATATATGGCGTGCCAGGATACTCTATGGAATGCTTTCTCAGCATCCAACGAGAGTATCTAATTACAAATTTTTAACTGCATCTAGCCCAGACAATAATTTTGGGCCTAGTAGCAGTGTCTGCTAGTCAGCGGATTAACCCAGCTGGTAAGCAAGCTATACCACCTGCAGTTTGGACACTTAATTTTTTCAAAGGAAATGCTTCGGGCCCCCGGGACACTCAGTGAAGAACATCGGGGAGGCACCCCAAGGGACACGGGCTGTGACTGGCGGTAGGACGCCTTGCGGTGGACCGCCAAGCTCGATCCTTATAAAAGTTTTTTAACTGCAGCAGCTTACTGGACGCTACTGGAGCAGGAATTACCACGGCAGCTGGCATGAGACTTGCCCTCCAATAGATCATTGTAAAAGGATTTAAAGTGTACTCATTCAAATTAGAGAGACAAATTAAATTAAAAGATTAGACCTGCCTCCACAGCAGGGGGGCTCACTCAACCCATCAGCGGACAGGCACCAGTATTGGGAGAGGGGGGCTGGCTGTCAGGGTCCACCGCAGCTCTGGCACAAACCGGCGACACGCAGGTCGCACGGCAGGAACGGACTGGCCGTGTCGGCTTCGCACTTTTTTGGTTTTAGAAGGGCATGACATGCCTATATCTGTGTCTCCCTCTACTTTTACTCCTCCACCTCTTTATTTTCGCATGACTATATGTACTTGTCACTTTTCCATGTGTTAGTTGTGTCTTCTGAACAGTTTGTCAGCGTTTGGACACCTTTGAAGTGTTTTCTATGTGTTTTCTATGTGTTTCTATGTGTTTTTGTTTGCCTGCCATTGGTTTTAACGGTGTTCGACGGTGTTTGACGAACAGTTCGACGAACAGTTTGTCGAACATACGGGTGTTCGGCGAACCGAACCGAACTCGAACACTACGGGGGTGGCTCAACACTAGTCCTGATGTAGTAGGCTGTAGCACTTTGAAACAAGTTGACTAAATAAACAAAAAACGCAGGGCCGGTCATCAGCACCTGGCGCACCCGGCAAGTGCCGGTGACCTGAGCAGGCAGGGGGGCCCATTCACAGTCGGTGACACCGGCATGCTATGGGGGCTGGTGCCTCGAGCAAAGCAGTGTGTAATGTATGTAGTACAGTTCATATAGCGTCTTGTGCTTGGGTGCGATGAAAATACATGAGACACAGGTTTGATATAGAAAGTCTTGTATTACTTCATACAAGTTGGCAAAAATAGTCCACACAGTTTGCAGACACAGAAGCAGGAGACACAGCAGGCCAGAGTAATCTAAGCTCAGCAATCACTCTCCACAACAGGTTCAGGATCTTCTTCTCTGTTACCGTAAGTCCATGCAAACGTGGGTCTTTCAAAGAGCAGGGTTCAGAGTCCACAAGTGCTTCAGAGTTCCTCAGTAGGAATAGCTGGAGTACAAGGTCCAAGGCTTTAGGAGTCAGGTCACAGGTTCACTGCAGGCTAGATTCTGAAGCACTGATTGCTCAGCTGTGGCTGCTTAAGAAGCAAAAGGAGAGAATCAGGCGGGAACATGCAAGCTGGAAACTCCATTTTGACTGAGGGCAAGATAGCTGTAGCAAGACAGAAAGTAAAATGGCTGACGAACAAACTGAGATTCAGGAACATGTACACAGAACCTTACATTACTCCCCCTTAGGGACAACATCCGGATGACCTCAGGCCAGGCTTGTGTGGGTACCTCTGATGAAACTGACGGAGCAAGCGAGGAGCATTAACGTTATTGACTGGTTCCCATGAGTTGTCCTCCACTGGGTAGCCCTGCCATTTAATCAGATATTGTAACTGATTTCTATACAACCTGGAATCTAAAATCCTTTCCACCACAAATTCATCCTGACCATCGACTAGCACTGGGTCAGGGCAAGGAGAAGAACGTCCAGGAAACGTATTGGGTGTCGCAGCCTTTAGTAGGGATACAGAAAGACAGGGTGAATTCTCATAGTTCTGGGCAGTTGAAGACGACAAGCAACGGCACTTACAATTTTACTGATTTTATAGGGTCCAATGTACTTATGTCCCAACTTAGACGATGGAATCCTTAACTTAAGATTTCTGGTTGACAGCCAGACCAAGTCTCCTACCTTGAAAGCTGGTGCAGGTTTATGAAATTTATCTGCTGCTTTCTTGTACCTTTCCTGAGCCGATTCCAGATTCTCCTTTAGAAGATCCATATTCTTCTGTAAAGACGTGATTCTTTCAGCCACTGCTGGTAAAGGCGTTTCTATGGGAAATCGTGGTAGAATGTTAGGATGATACCTAGATTAGAGTAAAAAGGAGACTGCTTAGTGGAGGCACTCTGAGAGTTGTTATACGAGAACTCAGTCTAATGGAAGTAGATCCACCCAATCATCCTGTAGGTGGCAGATAAAGCAGCGGAGATACTGCTCCAGGGTTTGATTGGTTCGTTTTGGTCTGTCCATTAGTCTGGGGATGAAAAGCAGAAGAAAGGTTTACTTTAATGTCCCAATGCTGCACAGAAATTTTGCCAAAACCTAGAAGTGAATTGCACCCCTCGATCCAAATAACCTCATCCGGTACTTCATGTAAGCGAAAA
>JARQOD010003929.1:0-59740 GCA_033576555.1 Oophaga sylvatica | reverse complement strand
TTTTTTTTTTCAAAAAAATTTTCGATCTGAACAAAATTATGATACGGTAATGGGGAATTTTGGGGCAATTAAACCGCTTTTGAACACTGGGTAAATTTTTTTGGGGGGACAAAATTTTCCCCGTTAAGTTTTCACCTTTCAAAAAATTTCGGATCTACCTTGTTTGCTGCCAAACGCTTAAAACCCCGTCAGGTTTAGGTAGGCACTGTTTTTCTCAGGGTTTAATTTTACCTTTATTTTCACCCCAAGGTAAAAAAAATTTTAAAAGTGATGCTTTGTCTCGCAGCTTTTCCCCTAGGGTTTGGGTTTCTGAGGGGAGGAGGAAAACATCTTGAAAGAGGGGGTTGTTATTCTTTTTTGGGGACTCCGGGGATGGAAGATGAGATTTTTAAAAGCACGGGGAATGCCCCATCTAACACGCCGTATGGGAGGTTGTTTTTTGCCTGGAAACCCTGAGGAGAGTTTGTTTGATGAATGTCATGACTGGGGGTTTGGGCAGGTCATCCTGGAACCCTCTGAGACCAAGAGACTTGTGGGTCGCAGTTTTTGGTGGCCGGGGATGGCAGAAAGGAAAGCCCATTAAGTGGGGGGAGTCAATGCACGGTGTTTTCTAGATCTAAGTCTTCCCCATACCCCTGCTGGGGGGTTGCTTTGCCCTCTGGGGGCCCCTAGGCACCTTGGAAAATTTGGCTATGGATTTATTATTTCCCCCTTCCCCCCCTCTGGGGGTTTCCATGTCACGGGGGGGTGGGGGCCTTTTTTTAGCAAGATGTGTCCTTGGTTCCTTTCATCAAACCCCTGCGCTAAGACTCTCGAAAGGGCCCCTTTAAAAAGGGGAAATTTTGTCAGACTACATGGTGTTCCTACTGACTTGTTTCCGTTTGGGGGCCCTTTTCAGTTTGTGGCCGTTTTTGGCCGTTTTTGTGACGGGTTTGGGGGATTTCCCCATTTGTCTTTTTCCCCGGGGATTTAATCCGGATTTTTTAATGGCCGGGGAAAAAAAAGGGAAAAAAACCAGGATGTTGAGCAGTTCTTGCGTTGTTTTGTGATGATAATCAAGGGGGGGGTGGTCTGAGTTTTTGCCCTTGCTGGGGTTTGCTCTTAACAACCATACATCCGCTTCTGTGGTTGTTCGCCCCTTTTTTTTTTTGTACTGGGAGAAATCCGTGTTTGGGTCATTTTCCAAGTTGGGATCGGCTGTACCTGAAGAGGAGAATTTTTCTGGTCTTTTGGAGAGAGTTTGGACTGATGTGCGTGGTAATCTTCAGGAGGCTAACAAAAGATCCAAAGTGTATTTTGATAGAAAACGACAAGAGGTTTTGTTTGCTATTGGTGACATGGTTTGGTTGTCCTCTAAGAATCTGCGCTTGAGGATTCCGTCTAAGAAATTGGGTCCCAAGTTTGTAGGGCCCTTTAAGGTGCTTCAGGTTATTAACCAATCTGCTGTTAAGTTGGAGCTTCCCACCTCCTGGAAGATTAATCCGGTGTTTCATGTTTCTCTCTTGAAAACAGCTGAGGTCTCAGATGGCGACGTCTCGGCCACTGTTCCCCTGGTGGTGGAGGACGGGCAATATGAGATTTCCCGCATCCTAAATTCTAGACGGTATAGAGGGAGTTTACAGTACCTCGTCGCTTGGAAGGGTTATGGACCCGAGGATAACTCATGGGTGAGGGCGGATGATGTTTCTGCGTCTAGACTTGTCAGAGCGTTTCACAAGAGGTTTCCGGATAAGACTAAGTCCTAGGGGATCCGGAGGATCCTCTTAGAAGGGAGGGTACTGTTAGAACCCTCTTGTTAGGTTTTGTTTCACTTTGCTGGTCACATGACCTTTTTACCCTATTTAGTTTGGCTCCGCCCTTCTGGCTTTGCTGGACTTCATTGTATTATCTACTCTTAAGCTAGCCGGGTGCTTAGGTGCCTTACTCTGTCAGTTTTGCTAGATCTTAGTATCTCTTAGTATTTGTTTTCTGTTTTATTTTTCCCTGCTACACTTTCTGTTAGGAGGTGTCCACCTTTTCACCCAGTCCCTAGATCTTGTAGGGATTCCTCCCTCGCAACTATAGGTCTTCGTTCAGACTAGCTGAGGACTTTAGCGGGTCTGGTCGCAGGATCAGGTTCCCTGTTACATCGTAGGGATCCAGCTCAGTCCTATTGTAGGGACAGATTTCCCACCTTTCCTTAGTGCTTGTAGCAGATCATAACAGTAGGGATATGATGTTGTACTCCCTTAATGGTCCCAAAGTCAAGTGGGTGTTTGCTAAATACCTGTGCGTACTTCTGTACCACCCGTAGTACTCCCTGTTTCTGGTGGGCTGGAGTGGTGTCTGTCCCAACATGGAGCTGCTGACACCAATCCTCCACCTGGGTTGCTGGGTCATTATCCTCCGCTGGTTGGCGGGAGGCTAAGGACTCTGTCGTGAGAATAGAGTTGTTATCTACGGTATGTAATTTAGCAACTGTGGCATAGCGTGGTAAATTCACTTCATCTTCTCCCCAGTTGAGAAGACGTACTGGTACCCTCCCATTTCGTACTTCCACTACCCCTCTAGCAATCAAGAGTGTAGGTCTGTGCTCTGAACAATGGGGCTCTACTACTGCTTGGTAGTTCTGTCCTCTCAGACCTATTGCTGCTCTACACCATATAAGCATTTCACTCATTGGGGGTATCACAATGGGGTTCGGGTCTGTTACCCGTACATTACCAATTTCACCATCTGTCAGCTTCGCTTGCTGCTGGCACATCAGGGCCCGGATCTCCCTCTGGATCACTCCCTTTTGCTTTGGCCTGGCAACTTCGGCGAGCTGTTGGAGCAAAAACACAACTTCTCCCAGAAAGTTACTAATAATGTTTGTACCTAAAACCACATTTAAGCCGTTTTCCTCATTTACAGTCTTTACTACTAAGAGTCCCTGGTCCTTCAGCTCCACTCTGCCCACCTTTACGTCCACGTTTTTGGCTCAGAGTATATCAACAGGGAGACCATTAGAGGCATACACAGCAAAGTCAGGGCTCGGGGGCTGGAGACTGTCCATGGACCAAAACTTATTATACAGGACATCAGGTATGATGGTCACCTGAGATCCAGTGTCCAGCAGGGCAGGGATTGCGATCCCGTCCAGGATGATGGACAGGTAGGGTCTTCCTCCCACAAACCTGCGGTTCCAGTCTGAGGGGCCTGATGAGTCTATTCCTGGGTGTTGGCCCTCGGACCCAGGATCTGCTCGTTTAAAGGACACTGTCGGGCTAGATGACCTTCTCTGTTGCAACGGTAGCAGATGATCTCTCGGCGAGGATGGTGCTGATCAGGGGTCGCTCCTGGGGGTGGCGTTGTCCTCCTCCGGTGGGGCGACGTCTTCCTTTTCCTCCGGTTCATCCAAGGCACATCCTCTGGGCAGTCAGCTAGCAGGATCTTTCCTCCCTCTTCCTTCCGCAGTTGCAGGGCACTCATTACAGCGGCCAGGTTTTTAGTCAGCTGGCGCACTTCTGAGCGCAGACAGTCCAACTCAGTAGGGGGCGCCACCTGCGTTTTGGCTTCCGCCACCAGCGGGAAAAAGGTGGATGCTGCTGGCTTTAGAGTGGCTTCACCCGGGTGACACTGGGTTGCCACCTCAGGCTTCTCCAGGGGTCGCAGTCCTTTTATAGCCATATCTTTTAGGGCATCAAAGGTAGCGTCAGGATGATCCAAGGACCACCAATGCACAGTTCTGCTTTCAGCTTGGGACCTCAGTCCCCGTACAAATTGTTCCTTCAACATTTTGCTTTCATTAATAGCACTTATAGGGTTGACCTGCTTGAGAGCTCGCAGGGCCCCCTGTAGTCGGCAGGCGTAGTCCCTAATACTGTCATCTGGTCTCTGGGAGCATTGGTAAAACCTCATCCGGAGATCTGTTTCAGTGCGGTCCTCAAAAATAGTCTGTAGCTTTAAGAAAATTGAAAGCACTGATTCCTGGTCTGCAGCTGTCCAAGTCTCTACTTCCCTCTCTGCAGCACCAGTCAATTGTCCCAATACCACTGCAGCTCTTTGTTTCTCTGTCATAGGGTACATGTCCATTATGCTGCATATTTTGCGTTTAAACCCTGACAGGGTATCTGGCTTACCGCTATACTGAGGGAGCCACTTTGCTCCAGGCAGGTATGGGAGCGTCAGCGGTACTATCGGGGCCACCGGACCTGGTGAGGGGCCAGCGTCTCTATCCTGCGCGGCAGCGCCGGCGGGTGAGTCATGGGAGCGGTCGCCCTGGGCCGCGCTGTCAGCTTGCGGCTGCGACATGGTTGTGCCCCCCTAGTTAAGCGTGGCCTACCTTCTCCTGAAGGCTGCAGCTCTGCCTGGCACAGCGATGTGGAAGGACCTGCGTTGCCGGCGCTCTGACGTCAGAGCGATCACTGAAGCTCTCCACAGGACCTACTGCCGCGTCAGCGTTAGGGGCGTGTCCAGGACTCTTTTTGCAGGTACGCCCCTTCTCTTTGCGCTGTAGCACTGTACTTTGGCGGGCAATGGCGGACAATTGGCGCCAAAAATCACAACAACAGCAACACAGTCTCTAGCACAAAAACAGTCCTCTTAGGCACACAGGACTCACATATAGCGAGCTTCTTATCCTGTTCGTGACGCCAAATTAGATGAGTCGCTCGTACCAGGGCTGTGGGGTACTCAGCACCGAGCCCGTTCTCTTCACTGGGGGATGTCACGGGTAGCGCAGCTCGGTCCTTTGCCCTGGGCGCTCACTAAAGGGGGTTATTTACAGGGGATTATAGAAATGTTCGTGACGTCACCTATGGTTCCTGGTCAGTGTGACCAGCGCTGCAGGGTGAATCCTCTGAGGGGTTGTTACTGGGCAGCAAGGTGTTAAGTCTCCCACAGGCGAGACTGATCCCTCGAGGTATATGGCGGTGCAGGGGCGAAGGAGCAATAATGCAGACACACACAAGACAGTCTCTTTCTGTACCTTTACTGGTGATGAAGTTGCAGGCACGTCCCGGGAGGCCGTCAGGGTGGAGGATGCACGTCCAATAATCCACTGAGTATGTGTAAAGCCTCCTTACGTCTATATGTGTGTGAGTTTCTAACTTGCATAAAACAAAGTTTAACTTCGTTCTCTTTGCTACGCCCGGCTGATCTTGTGGTGGAGCCTCCTTTTGGACAGAACTAGTCTCTATATGCAGGGCCCTGCTAGACTCTTGTTCTTCCTGACCCCGGTTACGTATCAACACTGAAGGGCCCCTCTGTGACTTGTAGTCCAGCAGGGTCTCCGGTGTCTCCTACCAGTCGTGCAGATGCTGGTAAGCGCGGACCCGGTGTCCGGTGGTGCAGAGTTGAGGTAAGCTATTAATGCTGGTTGACCTCGGTCACTCTCTTTCCCTTTTCCACTTGCCTGTTGTCCTACTCTCACCACTATCATAAGCACAAGCAGCAGTAGATGTCAGCTTCCTTCTCTTCACCACTCTCCAAGCGTCGGCACGCTTACTTTCTGAAACAGCTCACTGTTGGAATCTCAGTGGACTCAACCTTGACCAGACCAAGTGGCAATCCTTTCCACTACACTGGACTCCACTATATAAGCTGAGTGTTTGCTGAAGTCCTCAGGCTTTCAGATAAGTCTTTCTTTCTGGCTAGAGTTCCCTCTCAGCATGTCTGAGGTAACTAGCTCGTTTTCTTCCGTCTCGTCTGACAGGAATGTCTCTCTCCTCTCACTCTCTGAGGTGTTCTGCTGTTCTGAGGTAAAACCAAAGACTAGCTAACTCGCAGCTAGACTGCCTTATCTCACTGCTGTCATTTCAAGGGCTCCCTCTGGTGGTACCAGGGAAAAATGTGAAATGTTGTGTGCAATGGGTTATCATGAGTAGTATAGGAGGTATAGTATTCGTCAAACTCAATCTGACAGGTCGACACGCCCCCTATCATTTAATCAGTCTTCCTGGGATTTGATCTGGCTGGACTTTGATCAGGCTGGGGAATCTGAGCTGCTGGATTTGTGAATTTCAATCAAAGTGATTCATGAATTTATTCGTTTCTATTTATATATCCAGTGGATTTGATTAGTCTGTGGAGTATTAGTGTATTAAAGAGTGAATCTTGATTTTATAAGTCTCAGAGAGAAGCTTTTAACTACATCAGTAAATACCGTGTTTCCCCGATAGTAAGACACCCCGATTGTAAGACGTATCGGGAGTTTCAGAGGGGTCGGCTAATATAAGCCGTACCCCGAAAGTAAGACATATGTCTTACTTTCGGGGAAACACGGGGTATTGCCGCCTCCCTCTCATCTAGCTGCGCGCCGCTTCCTGCCCACGTCCGCACCGTCCCCCTCTCCATATGTCGCCGCGTCTGCCATCTACCACCAGAAAAACTCACCTGAGTTTTTCTGCAGCCGCCTTCCGCCACGGGCTCCGGCTCCCTGCAGCCGCTGGTCCCGCCGTCCTCCGTCGCTCCGTTCTCCCGCAGTCCCGGGCTGAAGTTCTCGCGCGCTCTATTTAAATTTCTTCTTCGGTCCCGAAACGTCATCACGTTGGTCACTCACGTGACCGGAGGCTGGAGAGAACTGTCTATCACTGCGGCCTCCGGTCACGTGAGTGACCAACGTGATGACGTTTCGGGACCGAAGAAGAAATTTAAATAGAGCGCGCGAGAACTTCAGCCCGGGACTGCGGGCGAACGGAGCGACGCAGCGCGGCGGGACCAGCGGCTGCAGGGAGCCGGAGCCCGTGACGGAAGGCGGCTGCAGAAAAACTCAGGTGAGTTTTTCTGGTGGTAGATTCCCTACCCAGTATTAATCATACATCAGTAAAACATATACACTGGCATACTGGGGTATCATCTGCTGTATGTAACCCAGTGGGTATCAGCAGGTGTCACACTGGATTAAATACAGCAGGTGGTACTGTATCACACTGGGTTAGATACAGGTAATTTTTTTTCAATATAAGACATACCCCGAAAGTAAGACATAGTGGGGCTTTTGGGGATAAAAAGAAAGTAAGACACTGTCTTACTTTCGGGGAAACACGGTATATTCAGTAAATATATGAGAAGTTTTACTCATTTCTAGCAGGATCTGTATAAAAGAGCCCAGTAAATGTATGTAAAAGATAGTCTTTTTTCTAGCCTGTCATTAAATCCCTATGTGAGTGTCTGCGTTCACTTGCTGGAAACTTATTGTACAGACTAAAAGGATATTATTCTATAGTATCATCCAGTATAAAAGGCTTGTTTTATATGGATGTAAAAACAGTAAATGTATTTTGGAGATGTAACTTTTAGTAGATCTGACACATATTCAGTTGCGGACACATCTCAGCTACATTGTGTATAGCCCTCATTTCTAGCAGTGATTGCTACAGATAGCTAACTTATTACCAAGGGGTGTGTACAAGGCTTGGGTTGTGTTAGAAGTCTAAATATTTTTCTATCTACTGGCTAACATGGTACAAAGATATACATCTTTACTGCACCATAGAGGTAATTTATCTGTGTGTGTGTTTCACACAGGACAAGTTCTGTGATCCGTCTTTTGTGTGGGAAAAGTCAACAATTTTTATTAAGGTCTAAAATACATTATCATGGATAAAAATCCAAAAGAGTGGGATATACAGCATGCAGAAAAATAGGCAAATGCAGACAGGTATGAACTACATTCAAATCAATATATAATAGTGCACATCGCCATATCTTATATGTTATAGCGATAATAGACTAATCCGGGGGCTAAACAATAATAACCTCCATATATTTGTCCATATATATGCAATCTATGTAACTCACAATATCCCCCAATAGGCAGACATATATGCACTATATATAGGATTATAAGTATCTCAATGAAGCAGGTATATCAATAAAGTAACTTCCCCAGCACAGCTGCTAATATAATGATGTTACCATGCAAGTGCAGGGCTCACAATACATACTGTGCGTGCATATGAAGTCAATTAGCAAATCCATATGAGGAGCTATATTAAAAAAGCAGCGCCATAGATGGGAGATCATACCTGAATGCGGCTTGGCACCCCTTGTGTATAGCCCTCATTTCACAAAACGTGGATATTTAGATATTGTGTATAGCCCTCATTTCTAGCACTCTTTGCTAGAGATAGCTAACTGATTAACAGGTGACCCTCACTGCTACTTTTCCTCTTGTCTAACATCACAATACAACCAGGTGGTTCTTCAAAACTATTTGTAAGTCTTCCGGCACAAAGCACATGTGAACAGTTGATGGTAATATTTTGGCACATGACAAATGTTTCTGACTCTCAGTTGCTAATACTGATAGACATATTGTGAACTGACATATAGGGTCCATGTGAGACACCATATTTTTCAACATTTTTGCTCCTTCACAGATTTATTTTGCATTATATTTTTTTATTTTGCTTAAGGATCATGTACAGAGGCGTTTTTATGGTTTAATACTGATAGACATATTGTGAACAGCCATATAGGGTCCATGTGAGACACCATATTTTTCAAATATTAGTTGTGCGTTCGTTACCACTGTCAACCATAGCAGCTCTCATGATGCTAGCTATTCTGATCAGCTTATCATATCAACCATGAAGCCTCTTTTTCAAATATTAGTTGTGCGTTCGTTACCACTGTCAACCATAGCAGCTCTCATGATGCTAGCTATTCTGATCAGCTTATCATATCAGTCATGAAGCCTCTTTTTCAAATATTAGTTGTGCGTTCGCTACCACTGTCAACCATAGCATCTCTCATTATGCTAGCTATTCTGATCAGCTTATCATATTAACCATGAAGCCTCTTTTAACCCCTTCACAATAATGTACAGAGGAGTTTTTATGGTTTAATACTGATAGACATATTGTGAACTGACATATAGGGTCCATGTGAGACACCATATTTTTCAACATTTTTGCTCCTTCACAGATTTATTTTGCATTATATTTTTTTATTTTGCTTAAGGATCATGTACAGAGGAGTTTTTATGGTTTAATACTGATAGACATATTGGCCTAGGCATGTCCGGGCATGCCCGGACAAGTCCTGGTCACGTGACAACCGTGGAAAAAACAAGCCTGAAATTCAAAAACTATGTGCTATCCGTTAACACACGCACAGTCATCTAGAAAATATTGAGCGAGTTGCTTCACAAAACACACAAGGCGTGGTGATTGCCAATGTTCTCGGTATGCGCTACATACATGACCCGCTGTATAGCCTGGGATGAGCAGCGTTCTTGCAGCACAGGCCTATTTTTAAAGACGCTAAGCCCCATCAGATATAAAAGACAGGCATGTTGGGACGTGTCCCGGCCTATTTTGGCACAGGAGCACACCTATGCAACGATTTTGATCAGCATTCAACAAAAAATTGCGTGCAAACTTTTTAGCATACCTGTACAAACTTTTTAACATACCTGTGTTTCGGACTCTCATGTCGTACCAGGTGAATTCTCTGTGCAAGTCATCTCTGTGTACTGCTAGTCTGTAATTAAAATAAAACTACTTGTTGCCCATGGGTGCCTGTGACATGATGCCCACCAGCTCTTTGACAGTAATTGATTAAATCTCAACAAGTTGTGTTCATGATTTGTTATCGTCTGCTATCATAGTGGTTGTTTCAATCGGCTGCTATCATAGTGATTGTTTCATGTGAGAATACAGGCATAGGATGGGGACATGTTGGGGAAAGCTGTATCAAGGCGAGGACACATTATGAAATGTTCATTGGGTATATTATGTATATTGCCGTGTTACAATATTAGACACGCGAATGTTTTATGTCGCCGCTAGGATACACGGGCCCCTACAGCTCATCCCTATAGTGTAGTTTAATGTAGGGGGCAAGCAGAGCATCGCTGGTGTTTGGAAAATACCATATCTCATAGATGGTGGTGATCCTCTGAATCATTTTTAAACATTTCACGCCACTCATGCACCCACAGCACTCTTATGGTGTACCCGCACCGCTGCAGCTAGCGCTTTTTTGTGACCTTATCTGCATCATTTTCATTATAGCACGAGGGACAGCCATGGAAAAAACAACCCTGAAATTCAAAAACTATGTGCTGTCCGTTAACATACGCACAGTCATCTAGAAAATATTGAGCGAGTTGCTTCACAAACCACACAAGGCGTGATGATTGCCAATGTTCTCGGTATGCGCTACATACATGACCCGCTGTATAGCCTGGGATGAGCAGCGTTCTTGCAGCACAGGCCTATTTTTAAAGACGCTAAGCCCCATCAGATATAAAAGACAGGCATGCTGGGCCGTGTCCCGGCCTATTTTGGCACAGGACCACACCTATGGAACGATTTTGACCACCATCCAGCAAAAGCGGGTACAAACTTTTTAGCATAGCTGTGTTTCTGGTTCTCAGCTGCTATTTTAATAGTTACCATACGAATACTGTAGCGAACCAAGATGTGTTAATTTGATTACTAACACGATTTCAGCAACTTGATGACAAATTCAGAGCAAATTCGTTATTTCGGAACTGACATGTCCGGGCATGCCCGGACAAGTCCCGGGCCTCTACAGCTCGCTCCTATAGTGTAGTTTAATGTAGGTGGCAAACAGATCATCGCTGGTGTTTGGAAAATACCATATCTCATAGATGGTGGTGATCCTCTGAATCATTTTTAAACATTTCACGCCACTCATGCACCCACAGCACTCTTATGGTGTACCCGCACCGCTGCAGCTAGCGCTTTTTTGTGACCTTATCTGCATCATTTTCATTATAGCACGAGGGACAGCCATGGAAAAAACAACCCTGAAATTCAAAAACTATGTGCTGTCCATTAACATACGCACAGTCATCTAGAAAATATTGAGCGAGTTGCTTCACAAAACACACAAGGCGTGGTGATTGCCAATGTTCTCGGTATGCGCTACATACATGACCCGCTGTATAGCCTGGGATGAGCAGCGTTCTTGCAGCACAGGCCTATTTTTAAAGACGCTAAGCCCCATCAGATATAAAAGACAGGCATGTTGGGACGTGTCCCGGCCTATTTTGGCACAGGACCACACCTATGCAACGATTTTGATCAGCATTCAACAAAAAATTGCGTGCAAACTTTTTAGCATACCTGTACAAACTTTTTAACATACCTGTGTTTCGGACTCTCATGTCGTACCAGGTGAATTCTCTGTGCAAGTCATCTCTGTGTACTGCTAGTCTGTAATTAAAATAAAACTACTTGTTGCCCATGGGTGCCTGTGACATGATGCCCACCAGCTCTTTGACAGTAATTGATTAAATCTCAACAAGTTGTGTTCATGATTTGTTATCGTCTGCTATCATAGTTGTTGTTTCAATCGGCTGCTATGGTGTACCCGCATCCGTTACCCGACACGATGGGGCGCCCAGGGGGATTTGTTTTATTTTTGTGCACTTTAGGTAAGAAATAAATGCAGGCCACCTTAGGATACTTGGGGACTAAATTATCTCGTAATTCCCTGGTCTCATTTTGATATTTCAAAGTCGGATTAAAAGTCATTCGTTGGTAGCATGTGTTATCTCGCAATTGCCTTAAGGCTTCTTTCTCATATAGTTTTTCAGGCCATACTACCACATTACCTCCTTTATCCGCAGGTTTCACAATCACCCCCTTGAGATTCCGTAATTCCTCAAGTGCTTTCCTGCGGACAAAGGACATATTTCCTCGACTGATATATGGTGAAATTTTCTCAAATTCATTGGAAAGGAGGTAATGTGGTAGTATGGCCTGAAAAACTATATGAGAAAGAAGCCTTAAGGCAATTGCGAGATAACACATGCTACCAACGAATGACTTTTAATCCGACTTTGAAATATCAAAATGAGATTGGTGAAATTTTGGAGGAAGCATTCAGAGGGGGCATAATTACCAGGGAATTACGAGATAATTTAGTCCCCAAGTATCCTAAGGTGGCCTGCATTTATTTCTTACCTAAAGTGCACAAAAATAAAACAAATCCCCCTGGGCGCCCCATCGTGTCGGGTAACGGAAGTTTATGTGAGGTTATCTCCAAATATCTAGACTTTTATTTTAAACCTATGGTTATTGACCTTCCCTCTCATGTGAGGGATACGGGAGATGTCCTCAAAAAAATCGAGGGGATACCAATGGATGCAGACATGTGGTTAGTAAGTTTTGACGTTGAATCTTTATACACATCCATACATCATAAAGATGGTCTGAAAGCCACAAAAATGTTCCTCATGATGTCCGAACTTGATGCAGGTCTGGCTGACTTACTGTTGACATTGCTCAAATTTTCCCTTGAGCACAATTACTTTGTATTTAAGGAAACCATCTATTTACAAAAGCAGGGTACGGCGATGGGGGCGGCTTTTGCCCCCTCATATGCCAACCTCTTTTTGGGAATGTGGGAACGTGAAATTTTCTTCACTATACCCATTGCATTCATCGAGAAGGTCCTGCTGTGGATCCGGTATATTGACGATATACTGATGATTTGGCAGGGGACAGAGCAGGACCTTCTCGAGTTTTTGTCTATTCTGAATGACAATTCCCTTAATATTAAGTTGACATGTAAATACAGCCAGGCCTGCATCGACTTCCTTGACATCCTTATATCGAAAGGGAATAATGGTTATTTACAGACCAATGTACATCGAAAAGAAACGGCGGTAAACTCTGTCTTACACGCGACTTCCTCTCACCCTAAGTCACTGATAGAAGGTATACCAACAGGCCAATTTCTGAGGGCAAGACGAATCTGCTCTAGTGAGGAGACCTTTGAGGAACAAGCCAGGGATTTGTCCTCTAGATTTTTGGCAAGAGGATATTCAAAACGCAGTATAAAGAGAGGTCTCAATAAAGCTAAACAAGCTGTACGTACTGACTTACTGATTCCTAGGAATAAGAATAGGAGGACAGATCAACAAAAAGTGAGATTTATATCCACATATAATGACAAATGGTGGGAGATTAAAAAAGCTCTAAGTAAATACTGGGAATTGTTAATAACTGATAAAACTTTGGAGAAATTTGTCCCAAGGGCACCTTCTATTACTTATAGGAGATCCAGCAACATAAGAGACACCTTGGTACATAGTTATTATGGGGGTCAGAAACCAGAGAAAGCCTTTGGATCTATAGGCCCTAAGTGGGGATTTTTTCCTTGCAATGGATGCATTTCTTGTCCTAATATGAAACGTGCCTCTACATTTATATCTAGTGATGGCAAGACCAAGTTTGAGGTCACCCAACATATTACCTGTAATTCTTCAGGAGTTATATATTACGCTACCTGCCCTTGCACAAAAATATATGTGGGTATGACCTCTAGACCCCTTAGGGTGCGGGTCAGGGAACATTATAGAGACATTAAAAATGCCCAGGAAATTGAGGATCTTACAACTCTGAAACCTGTACCAAGGCACTTCAAATTGTATCATGGCTGCAATCCGGGATTATTACAGGTGATGGGGATAGATAAAGTCTATGTGGATGTTAGAGGTGGTGACTGGAGAAAAAAACTAGCACAGGTAGAAACTCAATGGATATATAGAATAGGGTCCCTACAGCCTGAGGGCCTTAATGAGGTTCTGAGTTTTGCCCCCTTCCTATAATTTTATGTGGTTTTAGGTTAGTGATTCTTTGATTTAGATTTTGTTTTAACTTTTTGTCATTATATCCTAGTATATATGCATTTCTTTAAATGTGAAAAATATTTCTTGGGAGAAGCTACATACATACATAGGGAATTCCTCATCTGGATAAGAAGAGGATAATTGTTTGCTATGGATCAAGCTTGAATATGGAAGAAGTGGATATATCTCCTTATGTTCGGCTGTAATGACCCATGAAGAGAAAAATAATGCATAGAAAATGATCCATATAGTTCTCTGAAATTCTTCCTTCTCTTCACATTTTGTCTAATATATGTTTAAATGTATATATGCACTAATAGCTATTCTATTGACACTTATGCTGAATTGGTGTGTTGTCAAATTGTGCAGTGATTAATGACTAATACCATGTTTTTAGTATTTTAAGTAATCATGCGATAGTTGATGTATTGAATAGTTCACTTTTTGACATGTTCATACATAGTAATCAATCTGATATAACTGCCCTTATATATATATTTGTTGGTTATATGGCTCACGTGATTGGTACTGCATGAGTATACACGTGTAACTATCTACCCTTTTGACCGATATAGTTATTATCTGCAGCCCCTGGCTCACTATCGTTGTCTGATGTTCCTCTTGATGTTTGGTTTCGCCCCTCTGCTCTGACGCGTGGAGTGGAGGTGTGGCCAGATGACGGGGGACGCAGTTACGCGATGTGGAGCGTTACCTAGGAGACGCGTCAGGCCGGTGTTGTGTCACGCTGTCTAGCAGATGTATAAATATATAATGTCAGTAATCTATCAAGTGGGACAACATTCTATATAACATATAAATAGGTAACATTAACATGTATATATAGCATAGTATTACCTGACATAATATCCTGTGGGTCAATACTGAATCCTTTTCACGCTGTCTCTGGCTAGAGGTGGACCGGGGTCTATGCTGACCCTAAACTGGGGTCCTGACTAGTCCCTCTACCTGGAGGTACTGTTAATGGTACAGAGGTCCAGGCCACCAGCGTAAACCCTGTCTCCTATAAATCCCTGACCACTGTAATCTAGTCCTTAGAGGGACCCTGATTACCACCAAAGGGAATGGACAGGTAAAGGTTAACAAACAGTATAGACAAACGAGACAGACAGGGGATAAAGTAAATACTGTCTTGCATACAACATTAAAACACAGAGGGAACACCAAAGGTCTAGGAGATAAACTATAAGCAAGGAGAGGAGAAACAACAAAAGAGCTCTTAGCTTAAGTCTTCTCAGAACCGATCCTATCTGCAGTCTGTATGAATGCTTTCACCGGCATCTAACCAGCAGACTGGCAGCTATATAAAGGAAGCTAATTAGAACATAATCAAAAGCAGCCGGGCGAGGCTGGACCTAGTCTTAGCAAAGAGCTAGGTAAAATTAACTCCCTCATTACCAAACACAAAGAAACAGCAACTCAGCTGCGAGAAGTCAGAATGTGCAATCGCGACAATCTTTGTGGCGATGCACCCATGACAGTACCCCCCTTCTACAAGGGGCCTCCGGACCCTCAGGGCCAGGTCTGTCCGGGTAAGTCGTGTGGAAGGTCCGAACCAATCGATCTGCGTTAATCTCAGACGCAGAGACCCACGTCCTCTCCTCAGGACCATATCCCTTCCAATGAACCAAATACTGAAGGGACCGGCGATTCAGACGTGAGTCAATGATCTTCAACACTTGAAATTCTAAGTTACCATTGACCACCACTGGAGGAGGAGGTAGAAGTGACGGTATAACTGGCGCCACGTACCTCTTAAGCAACGATTTGTGGAATACATTATGGATTTTAAACGTAGGAGGGAGGTCCAGACGAAATGCCACAGGATTAATTATAGAACTGATCCTGTATGGACCGATGAACCTGGGACCCAGTTTCCAGGAGGGAACTTTGCGTTTTATATTCTTGGTAGACAACCACACCAGATCGTTCACACCTAGGTCCGGACCAGACACTCTCCTCCTATCAGACCTCCGCTTGAAACAGTTCCCCATAGCACTCAGACCATTCGGCACTCCTCTCCAAACTGAAGCAAGTGACGACGAGAATCGTTCCTCCTCAGGAACCCCAGATGGACGGGTATGTGGGGTCTTAGAGCGAGCACAAACTCCACAGGACGCGACAAAAGTTATTACCTCTTTATTTAAGTTAGGCCACCAAAACCGGCGAGAAAGGAGATCCACAGTTGCTTTACTCCCTGGATGTCCTGCTAAAGCAGAACTATGATGTGCCTCGATAACTTTTTGTCTTAACTGATTAGGAACAAACAGTTTCCCTGGAGGTCCTACAGGGGCGTCCCCCTGAGCCTCCAACACCTCCTCCTCAAGCTCAGAGCACACAGCCGACACCACCACTCCTTCCTGAAGGATAGGAACCGGGTCATCCGTCTTTCCGGCCCCTGGGAAACTACGAGATAAGGCATCAGGAAGCAATTTTATTGAGCAGTCATACGTGCGATGAGGAGGTAACTTTTGACACCCCTCCTCTGAGAACATCTCCCAAAGTCCTCCAGAAAAGGAGGCAAAGTCCTAGGCACGACCGCACCGATGACCGTGTTCATGCAGTTATTCTTGCAAAATTCACCCCACTGGCTTATCTTTCTGGATTGCCAATCAATCACTGGGTTATGTTTAGCCAACCAAGGAAGTCCCAACACAATAGGAGTAGGAAGACCCTCCAACACATAACAAGACAACTGTTCTTTATGTATTTCCCCTACTCGAAGGTCTATGTTATGAACAGCTTGTACAAAGCTACCTTGACCGAGAGGTCTGGCGTCAATAGAAAGTATAGGGATCGGTTTGGCCAATACACTCAGTTGCATACCTTGCACCTGGGCAAACCGAGCGTCCACCATATTAGCCCCAGACCCACTATCAAGAAGAACAGAAATCCTCTCAACTCTCGCACCAACCACCACCTCCGCAGGCACGAGAAATTGGGACGGACCTGGGGACGAAATACCTACTCCCAGGTTGTCGTCCACCACACAACCTGGGATTAACAGTTTTTCGGTGACTTTTTTGCTCAATGAGGCACGGGAGGGACACCCCCCAACAAAATGTCCCTCTCTCCCGCAGAAGAAACACCTTCTTGTCTTGCGGCACACCGCCGATTCCCTCCTACAAAATGATGTCCCACCCAACTGCATAGGTTCCTCAGAACAGACCAGGGGAACCTCCATATAAGGGACTTTAGTAGTGGGTGGAGTAATAACAGCGGGCGGAGTTACCTCGCACCTCCCCCGAAGTCGTCTATCAATACGAATAGCAAGGGCCATAGCAGCCTCCAGTGACGGAGGAGAATCATACTGAGCCAAAACATCTTTTAATTGTCAGATAACCCTTGACAAAACTGGCTCCTAAGAGCTGGGTCATTCCACTGAGTATCTGTGGCCCATCTACGGAACTCAGAAGAAAATTCCTCCGCCGGACGATCTCCCTGCTGTATCCTACGTAACTTCGTTTCAGCAAGGGAGACCCGATCCGGGTCATCATACACCAGACCCAGGGCAGCAAAAAATCGATCTACTGACTGGAGGGCCGGGGAGCCCGGGGGAAGAGAGAACGCCCAGGATTGAGGGTCCCCTTGTAAGAGCGAGATGACAATTCCCACCCTCTGCTCTTCACTCCCCGATGACCGAGGCCGTAGCCGAAAGTATAATTTACATGCCTCCCGGAAGGTAAAAAATTTGTCCCGCCCACCAGTGAACCTGTCCGGGAGAGCAACCTTTGGTTCAGATCTGGTTTGCTCCGGGGGGGACAAAACCTTGGACTTAATGTCCGTAAGCTCCATGGACAACTTCTGCAACTGCAGGGCAAGCTGGGCTACTGGATCCATGGTAGCTGGGGAGAATCTTTAGTATGGCCGGTGAAAATGTCACGCTGTCTAGCAGATGTATAAATATATAATGTCAGTAATCTATCAAGTGGGACAACATTCTATATAACATATAAATAGGTAACATTAACATGTATATATAGCATAGTATTACCTGACATAATATCCTGTGGGTCAATACTGAATCCTTTTCACGCTGTCTCTGGCTAGAGGTGGACCGGGGTCTATGCTGACCCTAAACTGGGGTCCTGACTAGTCCCTCTACCTGGAGGTACTGTTAATGGTACAGAGGTCCAGGCCACCAGCGTAAACCCTGTCTCCTATAAATCCCTGACCACTGTAATCTAGTCCTTAGAGGGACCCTGATTACCACCAAAGGGAATGGACAGGTAAAGGTTAACAAACAGTATAGACAAACGAGACAGACAGGGGATAAAGTAAATACTGTCTTGCATACAACATTAAAACACAGAGGGAACACCAAAGGTCTAGGAGATAAACTATAAGCAAGGAGAGGAGAAACAACAAAAGAGCTCTTAGCTTAAGTCTTCTCAGAACCGATTCTATCTGCAGTCTGTATGAATGCTTTCACCGGCATCTAACCAGCAGACTGGCAGCTATATAAAGGAAGCTAATTAGAACATAATCAAAAGCAGCCGGGCGAGGCTGGACCTAGTCTTAGCAAAGAGCTAGGTAAAATTAACTCCCTCATTACCAAACACAAAGAAACAGCAACTCAGCTGCGAGAAGTCAGAATGTGCAATCGCGACAATCTTCGTGGCGATGCACCCATGACATGTTGTTGTCGCTTCCTCCCCTCTCTGACGTGTTTCAGGAGGGAGGGGGAGGATGACACGATTTCCGGTGGGCGCGATCCCCGGGTACGTCACACGCCAGGAGCAGCAACGTCGCTCCAACATAGAAATCTAACAGGTGATTTCACTTTGCAAATATATATAAGGGCACATTATCTGTCTTACCACATACACACATCCCCCAGGACGAAGCTAATGCGAAACGCGCGTCGGGGAACCCTAGCTCCTATTACCAGGTCGTGTATTACTCCTATTATACATCTTGAATCATTTTAGCTATGGTGTGACTGTTTAGGCCTTCTGTGTAGCCTGTATTATGGCACGCTTTTGTACATAGTCAGAACTTTTTCCCAGATGTATGCACTTTGTCAGTTGTTTTTCTGGGCATTTAGGACCATTCCCAGTTATATATATTCTGCTGGTTGCCTTGGGCATAAAGGGCATATATGCATGTTCATTATATCTCTCATATAATTGTAATTGCACTGTGCAGGGAGAGCATAGAAACATACATTGCCATACTGAACAATGAATTATCCTAGCCCTTGGTTATTACTTATACTTATGTAACTATGCATTATATTTGTTAATTATCTGCCCTGTACTGGTATGATCTTTATATCTGACTTTATATATATTATTAAATATAATCTTCTGCCTGTACACAGGACAATATAGCTTACTACATGTTCATGATTTTTTGGAGGTAACTGGACATTTATATTCACGTACCTGTGGGAGCATATTGGACTGGCATCGCATTTTTAAATGTGTTTTTTTTGTTGTTCATGTTACTATTTTCTAAATAAAGTTTGTATTTTTATGGCATTATGCTTCCAAGGTCTTTTTGGATTAATTTGTATGATGGGAAGTGCCATCTATCTAGGCTAGTTATTATAGGATATATTCTGTGTACTGCTAGTCTGTAATTAAAATAAAACTACTTGTTGCCCATGGGTGCCTGTGACATGATGCCCACCAGCTCTTTGACAGTAATTGATTAAATCTCAACAAGTTGTGTTCATGATTTGTTATCGTCTGCTATCATAGTGGTTGTTTCAATCGGCTGCTATCATAGTGATTGTTTCATGTGAGAATACAGGCATAGGATGGGGACATGTTGGGGAAAGCTGTATCAAGGCGAGGACACATTATGAAATGTTCATTGGGTATATTATGTATATTGCCGTGTTACAATATTAGACACGTGAATGTTTTATGTCGCCGCTAGGATACACGGGCCCCTACAGCTCATCCCTATAGTGTAGTTTAATGTAGGGGCAAGCAGAGCATCGCTGGTGTTTGGAAAATACCATATCTCATAGATGGTGGTGATCCTCTGAATCATTTTTAAACATTTCACGCCACTCATGCACCCACAGCACTCTTATGGTGTACCCGCACCGCTGCAGCTAGCGCTTTTTTGTGACCTTATCTGCATCATTTTCATTATAGCACGAGGGACAGCCATGGAAAAAACAACCCTGAAATTCAAAAACTATGTGCTGTCCGTTAACATACGCACAGTCATCTAGAAAATATTGAGCGAGTTGCTTCACAAACCACACAAGGCGTGGTGATTGCCAATGTTCTCGGTATGCGCTACATACATGACCCGCTGTATAGCCTGGGATGAGCAGCGTTCTTGCAGCACAGGCCTATTTTTAAAGACGCTAAGCCCCATCAGATATAAAAGACAGGCATGCTGGGCCGTGTCCCGGCCTATTTTGGCACAGGACCACACCTATGCAACGATTTTGACCACCATCCAGCAAAAGCGGGTACAAACTTTTTAGCATAGCTGTGTTTCTGGCTCTCAGCTGCTATTTTAATAGTTACCATACGAATACTGTAGCGAACCAAGATGTGTTAATTTGATTACTAACACGATTTCAGCAACTTGATGACAAATTCAGAGCAAATTCGTTATTTCGGAACTGACATGTCCGGGCATGCCCGGACAAGTCCCGGGCCTCTACAGCTCGCCCCTATAGTGTAGTTTAATGTAGGTGGCAAACAGATCATCGCTGGTGTTTGGAAAATACCATATCTCATAGATGGTGGTGATCCTCTGAATCATTTTTAAACATTTCACGCCACTCATGCACCCACAGCACTCTTATGGTGTACCAGCACCGCTGCAGCTAGCGCTTTTTTGTGACCTTATCTGCATCATTTTCATTATAGCACGAGGGACAGCCATGGAAAAAACAACCCTGAAATTCAAAAACTATGTGCTGTCCATTAACATACGCACAGTCATCTAGAAAATATTGAGCGAGTTGCTTCACAAAACACACAAGGCGTGGTGATTGCCAATGTTCTCGGTATGCGCTACATACATGACCCGCTGTATAGCCTGGGATGAGCAGCGTTCTTGCAGCACAGGCCTATTTTTAAAGACGCTAAGCCCCATCAGATATAAAAGACAGGCATGTTGGGACGTATCCCGGCCTATTTTGGCACAGGACCACACCTATGCAACGATTTTGATCAGCATTCAACAAAAAATTGCGTGCAAACTTTTTAGCATACCTGTACAAACTTTTTAACATACCTGTGTTTCGGACTCTCATGTCGTACCAGAAGCATCCAGTGCCATGTACTCTAGCTCATAATATTTCACATCGGGTATGGGACCTACATAGCTTTGTTTTCTCAGGTATTAAAAAGCGTGGAAAACTGAAAATCCCGAGGCCTGAGGTAATTTACTGAGCTTCATGGGGATAAAATTTATCGAGTCTATGAACCTTATAGACAAAACGGGTAGCGTCACACACAAGACGACGACACCTCGGGCTAGCACATTTACCAGTAGTTTTCAAAAACCACGGCCTTAACAATAAAGTAAGAATCGTGGAGCCCTGCATTGTGGGCTATAAATGTATACCCTGAAAATTTACCGTTGGTAAAGAACAGTAAAAAGTCGTGCGTACAACTATCATCCTCAAACTCCCAGAGCTATCACAAACACTATTGCCTACAGAGGCGGCCCGCGAGAATTTCTGGATGTGTGTATCAAGATGCTCCCTGCTATGACCGATTGTTTGCTCGGGAATGCTGACATTTCCAGGGTCATTATAGTTGTGTAAATGCGCTGTGGGGGCTCGTGTATCGGCCCCTAGGGTGTGATGCGTGATCATTTTAATTATTTTTCAATTCATAACCATACGTTCTCAGGCAGACAGGTTTATTTCACAGAAGTTGACTGTACAGTTGCATAATTTTTGTTTAAAATCATACATTTGCATAATTTTGTTTAAAATCGCACAGTTCTGCGATAATGTCGGGTGTTGGACACACACTTATCAGTCTTTCATACGTGTCGCAGAAAGATTTTAGTCTGTTCTGCGAGAGTTTATTATGCACGTACTGTGCAGACATGTCAAGAAACATTTTGGTGTGTTCACCAGTCCATACGGGTGTTGGTGTGTAAGGTGATCGACCATCATCCTTCTGCTTCTTACTTACACGACGGCGCGATACCGCGCGTTTCTTTGACGGTAATGCATCGGCTGAATTGGCAGCTGCTGCTTCCGCGTTGCTATTTGCAGATTCTGTAGCTTGACACAGACGTATATTCTTAAGCCTACTACTCTCAGTATTCCCGGGGTGCTCGGTTGGCGCGTCGTTTTCTCCACGATCTGCGACACACCCGTGTGAAAGAGGCTCCGTTCTCACTTCCGTTCTGTTCTCAAATCCATAATTGCGCTGTTGCAAAACTCGCGAATGACGCTCCTCCGCAACTAAAGAAAAGATACGTGGTGTAGTTAACCGCTAAGTTTGGGAGATATAGGAAGAGCTACATGAGCCACTTTACTCTGATTCAACGCGATATTTGTAAAGCTACCAGCACCGATTATCTGTGAAAACCGATGCATGATTGTTTGTATAAGTACACTATAGAGCGGCCTAGACATATATACTTACAAGTATCCCCCGGGTGCTGATCTACAGAGAATGCTGAATTAACAGACATCTCGCTGCCCGGGCGCCGCCGTATGGGGCTGTTTTCTCCCTCAAACTGCAACCTCACGGGCGATACTTTAGCAGCTGTAAATAAAATATAACATACATGAATGCGCACAACACATTCACAAAGCTAACTTGACACACGTAAATAAAATATATCTACTAGTTACCGCAGAAATTTTTATCTGCGTGTATAAGTACACTATAGAGCTGCGTAGACATATATGCTTACAAGTATGAGACGTGTAGTGTAGTTCAGAGATTGGTGAATTAAACGGTGTGGAGGTGCTCGGGCGTTTTCGTATGGGGGTGTTTTCTTTTTCAAGCTGCAGCCTCCTGCACGTTAGTTTAACATCTGTAAATAAAATATAACTATTAGTCGCCATAGAAATGATATCTACACGGGCCACACGCACAAAGCTAAATTCGCAAAGCTATCGTAACGCGCGTAAATAAAATATATCCACTAGTTATCGGTGGGGTCACAGGGTACAGAGGGTACAAACACATATCACCCGGGTTTCAAGGACCCGCTACCTTTTCTATTCCAGAGCCGTGTGCTTAGCGAATCACCCCATCTTTTAGGAGCGTTGGGTATCGCGCGAGTTAGAGGATTATAGTCCGGTTCTACGAACTCGACATCTGAATCCTGGGGATCTCAACGATCTCAACATCGGAATCGCGATGCTCGAGCGGCTCAGTCGCCACAGGGTTTCCAACCGCCCAGTCCGCTTGGAGTCGATCTGTATCTGTATGAGAAAATGTTTATATTATTAAAACATGTCTAGCTAACGACCCAGTCAGCTAAAATAAAATTAACTGTATGGATTTTAGCGACAGTCTATATTAATTATTAATATTAATAGTAGGCGTTATAAATTTACAGCTACCACGTTTACCCGTCTAGATACATAGGTTTAAAACATCTGATATAGCTATAGGTTTCTTGCCTGTGACAGACTGGTGAGAGCTGGAGGATCGTCGCCCGCTAGCAGAGTTGCCATCCTCTAACAGGTTCGGCGTAATGAACCGGTTCTCGTAGGAGTAGCCTGAATGGACTCCCTCTTCTTAAATAAGAAAGAATGAAATATATCGTTTATATATACAAAGCGCAGACTCAGACAGCCCGACACAATACGTCGTACACTATATACGGTGTAAAATTTACCCGATTGTTCTGGTGAAAGCAAAGCAGAATATTGAACGCGAGAATATCTGGACTCCATCTTGAATAAAAAGGGTCCGCTATTGAATTAAAGCAAATAAAGATCAAGTATGAAAACACGGGTAAGTTGTTCATGCAAATACTACACAAACTTAAATATAATTGAAACGAAAGACATAAAAATACTCACTTTAGTTCTGTTCAGATCGGGCGTGTGTCCTGTGATGTGCGAACCCTTACAGGTGAGCGTTGTATTGCTTGTGTGAGCTGCCTGTATTTATTAGGGCTAGCAGAGAGAACACGCCCTCTGTCACTGCCCCCACGCTAGGGACAGAAAAAATCTATTAATGTTTTACAGAGGGATCATGGCGGCTAACCGCCTTGATGCAATATTGGAGAAGTAATATTTCACGCCAGAACCCCCACCATCATTACCCTGTAGCTGTAAATTTATAATGCCTACTATTAATATTAATAATTAGTATAGACTGTCGCTAAAATCCATACAGTTAATTTTATTTTAGCTGACTGGGTCGTTAGCTAGACATGTTTTAATAATATAAACATTTTCTCATACAGATACAGATCGACTCCAAGCGGACTGGGCGGTTGGAAACCCTGTGGCGACTGAGCCGCTCGAGCATCGCGATTCCGATGTTGAGATAGTGGAGGATCCCCAGGATTCAGATGTCGAGTTCGTAGAACCGGACTATAATCCTCTAACTCGCGCGATACCCAACGCTCCTAAAAGATGGGGTGATTCGCTAAGCACACGGCTCTGGAATAGAAAAGGTAGCGGGTCCTTGAAACCCGGGTGATATGTGTTTGTACCCTCTGTACCCTGTGAACCCACCGATAACTAGTGGATATATTTTATTTACGCGCGTTACGATAGCTTTGCGAATTTAGCTTTGTGCGTGTGGCCCGAGTAGATATCATTTCTGTGGCGACTAATAGTTATATTTTATTTACAGATGTTAAACTAACGTGCAGGAGGCTGCAGCTTGAAAAAGAAAACACCCCCATACGAAAACGCCCGAGCACCTCCACACCGTTTAATTCACCAATCTCTGAACTACACTACACGTCTCATACTTGTAAGCATATATGTCTACGCAGCTCTATAGTGTACTTATACACGCAGATAAAAATTTCTGCGGTAACTAGTAGATATATTTTATTTACGTGTGTCAAGTTAGCTTTGTGAATGTGTTGTGCGCATTCATGTATGTTATATTTTATTTACAGCTGCTAAAGTATCGCCCGTGAGGTTGCAGTTTGAGGGAGAAAACAGCCCCATACGGCGGCGCCCGGGCAGCGAGATGTCTGTTAATTCAGCATTCTCTGTAGATCAGCACCCGGGGGATACTTGTAAGTATATATGTCTAGGCCGCTCTATAGTGTACTTATACAAACAATCATGCATCGGTTTCACAGATAATCGGTGCTGGTAGCTTTACAAATATCGCGTTGAATCAGAGTAAAGTGGCTCATGTAGCTCTTCCTATATCTCCCCCACTTAGCGGTTAACTACACCACGTATCTTTTCTTTAGTTGCGGAGGAGCGTCATTCGCGAGTTTTGCAACAGCGCAATTATGGATTTGAGAACAGAACGGAAGTGAGAACGGAGCCTCTTTCACACGGGTGTGTCGCAGATCGTGGAGAAACAACGCGCCAACCGAGCACCCCGGGAATACTGAGAGTAGTAGGCTTAAGAATATACGTCTGTGTCAAGCTACAGAATCTGCAAATAGCAACGCGGAAGCAGCAGCTGCCAATTCAGCCGATGCATTACCGTCAAAGAAACGCGCGGTATCGCGCCGGCGTGTAAGTAAGAAGCAGAAGGATGATGGTCGATCACCTTACACACCAACACCCGTATGGACTGGTGAACACACCAAAATGTTTCTTGACATGTCTGCACAGTACGTGCATAATAAACTCTCGCAGAACAGACTAAAATCTTTCTGCGACACGTATGAAAGACTGATAAGTGCGTGTCCAACACCCGACATTATCGCAGAACTGTGCGATTTTAAACAAAATTATGCAAATGTACAGTCAACTTCTGTGAAATAAACCTGTCTGCCTGAGAACGTATGGTTATGAATTGAAAAATAATTAAAATGATCACGCATCACACCCTAGGGGCCGATACACGAGCCCCCACAGCGCATTTACACAACTATAATGACCCTGGAAATGTCAGCATTCACGAGCAAACAATCGGTCAAAGCAAGGAGCCTCTTGATACACACATCCAGAAATTCTCGCGGGGCCGCCTCTGTAGGCAATAGTGTTTGTGATAGCTCTGGGAGTTTGAGGATGATAGTTGTACGCACGACTTTTTACTGTTCTTTACCAACGGTAAATTTTCAGGGTATACATTTATAGCCCACAATGCAGGGCTCCACGATTCTTACTTTATTGTTAAGGCCGTGGTTTTTGAAAACTACCGGTAAATGTGCTAGCCCGAGGTGTCGTCGTCTTGTGTGTGACGCTACCCGTTTTGTCTATAAGGTTCATAGACTTGATAAATTTTATCCCCATGAAGCTCAGTAAATTACCTCAGGCCTCGGGATTTTCAGTTTTCCACGCTTTTTTAATACCTGAGAAAACAAAGCTATGTAGGTCCCATACCCGATGTGAAATATTATGAGCTAGAGTACATGGCACTGGGTGCTTCTGGTACGACATGAGAGTCCGAAACACAGGTATGTTAAAAAGTTTGTACAGGTATGCTAAAAAGTTTGCACGCAATTTTTTGTTGAATGCTGATCAAAATCGTTGCATAGGTGTGGTCCTGTGCCAAAATAGGCCGGGACACGTCCCAACATGCCTGTCTTTTATATCTGATGGGGCTTAGCGTCTTTAAAAATAGGCCTGTGCTGCAAGAACGCTGCTCATCCCAGGCTATACAGAGGGTCATGTATGTAGCGCATACCGGGAGAACATTGGCAATCACCACGCCTTGTGTGGTTTGTGAAGCAACTCGCTCAATATTTTCTAGATGACTGTGCGTATGTTAACGGACAGCACATAGTTTTTGAATTTCAGGGTTGTTTTTTCCATGGCTGTCCCTCGTGCTATAATGAAAATGATGCAGATAAGGTCACAAAAAAGCGCTAGCTGCAGCGGTGCTGGTACACCATAAGAGTGCTGTGGGTGCATGAGTGGCGTGAAATGTTTAAAAATGATTCAGAGGATCACCACCATCTATGAGATATGGTATTTTCCAAACACCAGCGATGATCTGTTTGCCACCTACATTAAACTACACTATAGGGGCGAGCTGTAGAGGCCCGGGACTTGTCCGGGCATGCCCGGACATGTCAGTTCCAAAATAACGAATTTGCTCTGAATTTGTCATCAAGTTGCTGAAATCGTGTTAGTAATCAAATTAACACATCTTGGTTCGCTACAGTATTCGTATGGTAACTATTAAAATAGCAGCTGAGAGCCAGAAACACAGCTATGCTAAAAAGTTTGTACCCGCTTTTGCTGGATGGTGGTCAAAATCGTTGCATAGGTGTGGTCCTGTGCCAAAATAGGCCGGGACACGGCCCAGCATGCCTGTCTTTTATATCTGATGGGGCTTAGCGTCTTTAAAATAGGCCTGTGCTGCAAGAACGCTGCTCATCCCAGGCTATACAGCGGGTCATGTATGTAGCGCATACCGAGAACATTGGCAATCACCACGCCTTGTGTGGTTTGTGAAGCAACTCGCTCAATATTTTCTAGATGACTGTGCGTATGTTAACGGACAGCACATAGTTTTTGAATTTCAGGGTTGTTTTTTCCATGGCTGTCCCTCGTGCTATAATGAAAATGATGCAGATAAGGTCACAAAAAAGCGCTAGCTGCAGCGGTGCGGGTACACCATAAGAGTGCTGTGGGTGCATGAGTGGCGTGAAATGTTTAAAAATGATTCAGAGGATCACCACCATCTATGAGATATGGTATTTTCAAAACACCAGCGATGCTCTGCTTGCCCCCTACATTAAACTACACTATAGGGATGAGCTGTAGGGGCCCGTGTATCCTAGCGGCGACATAAAACATTCGCGTGTCTAATATTGTAACACGGCAATATACATAATATACCCAATGAACATTTCATAATGTGTCCTCGCCTTGATACAGCTTTCCCCAACATGTCCCCATCCTATGCCTGTATTCTCACATGAAACAATCACTATGATAGCAGCCGATTGAAACAACCACTATGATAGCAGACGATAACAAATCATAAACACAACTTGTTGAGATTTAATCAATTACTGTCAAAGAGCTGGTGGGCATCATGTCACAGGCACCCATGGGCAACAAGTAGTTTTATTTTAATTACAGACTAGCAGTACACAGAGATGACTTGCACAGAGAATTCACCTGGTACGACATGAGAGTCCGAAACACAGGTATGTTAAAAAGTTTGTACAGGTATGCTAAAAAGTTAGCACGCAATTTTTTGTTGAATGCTGATCAAAATCGTTGCATAGGTGTGCTCCTGTGCCAAAATAGGCCGGGACACGTCCCAACATGCCTGTCTTTTATATCTGATGGGGCTTAGCGTCTTTAAAAATAGGCCTGTGCTGCAAGAACGCTGCTCATCCCAGGCTATACAGCGGGTCATGTATGTAGCGCATACCGAGAACATTGGCAATCACCACGCCTTGTGTGTTTTGTGAAGCAACTCGCTCAATATTTTCTAGATGACTGTGCGTGTGTTAACGGATAGCACATAGTTTTTGAATTTCAGGCTTGTTTTTTCCACGGTTGTCACGTGACCAGGACTTGTCCGGGCATGCCCGGACATGCCTGGGCCAATATGTCTATCAGTATTAAACCATAAAAACTCCTCTGTACATGATCCTTAAGCAAAATAAAAAAATATAATGCAAAATAAATCTGTGAAGGAGCAAAAATGTTGAAAAATATGGTGTCTCACATGGACCCTATATGTCAGTTCACAATATGTCTATCAGTATTAAACCATAAAAACTCCTCTGTACATTATTGTGAAGGGGTTAAAAGAGGCTTCATGGTTAATATGATAAGCTGATCAGAATAGCTAGCATAATGAGAGATGCTATGGTTGACAGTGGTAACGAACGCACAACTAATATTTGAAAAAGAGGCTTCATGACTGATATGATAAGCTGATCAGAATAGCTAGCATCATGAGAGCTGCTATGGTTGACAGTGGTAACGAACGCACAACTAATATTTGAAAAAGAGGCTTCATGGTTGATATGATAAGCTGATCAGAATAGCTAGCATCATGAGAGCTGCTATGGTTGACAGTGTGTCAAGATCCCGTCTGGGTTGGAGCCGATGTTACTGCAAACACTAGGGGAAGCAAAGGCAGGTAGCGTAGTCAGATGGCAGCCGGAGGTCGGTACACAGGAGAGCAGTGTTTGTAGCAATGGATCAGGCGGATAACGTAGTCAGGTGGCAGCCGGAGGTCGGTACACAGGAAAGGCAGTTCGGTAACAGAGGAGCAGGCAGATAACGTAGTCAGGTGGCAGCCGGAGGTCGGTACACAGGAGAGCAGTGTTTGTAGCAATGGATCAGGCGGAGAGCGTAGTCAGAAGGCAGGCCGAGGTCGGTTCACAGGAGAGCAGTGTTTGCAGCAATGGATCAGGCGGAGAGCGTAGTCAGAAGGCAGGCCGAGGTCGGTTCACAGGAGAGCAGTGTTTGTAGCAATGGATCAGCAGGAAACGCTTGACTAAAGGCTTGGAGCTCAATAATCTCGCAATGACACACCCACAGGGCCAGGTTTATATAGGGTGTGTAATTGGCAATCAGAGGCCCAATCAAAAGAGCACTAGGTGTAGCCAATCAGGAAGAACAGTCAATGGTATCTGGGTTCAGCAAGGAACTTTGCAGCCAGCAGAATAGCTCAGATGGTAGAGCTGCTGGCCAGTGGACAAGAGGTACTGGGTTCGACTCCTGACAGTACTCCCCTCCTTCCAGGATGGCCTCTGGACATCTCAGGAGCTGGCTTATCCGGGTACCTCTGATGAAAGGCTCTTGTTAGTCTAGGAGCATGGACGTTGTCCCTTGGTTCCCATGAATTTTCCTCTGGTCCGTAACCCTTCCACTGCACCAGATACTGCAGTTTACCTCTGAATTTTCGGGAGTCCAGAATCTTATCCACAATGTATTCTTCTTCACCACGGATCCTTTCTGGTGGAGGAGGTGGCTGAATTCTTCCTGGAAACGGGTTTTCACAGAAGGGTTTGAGCAAGGATATGTGAAACACTGGATGAATCTTTAGATTGTTGGGAAGTTCCAAACGAAAAGCAACCTGGTTAATTTTTGCAGAAATTTGAAAAGGTCCAATGAATTTCTGACCCAATTTGGAGGATGGCACATGTGTCTTAAGGTTTTTAGTGGACAGCCAAACTTTGTCTCCAACCTGAAGAGCAGGGGGCACTCTCCGATGTTTATCTGCTGCTTCCTTATATACTTCCTGGGTCTTGAGTAATATCTCTGATAATTCCTTCTGGGATTCCTGTAATTTTGCAAGCCTGTCATTTACAGCAGGAATGGGAGTGTTCACTGGCAGATTAGGGATAAATACTGGATGTACTCCATAATTAGCAAAAAATGGGGTTTGAGATGTAGCGCTATGTATGGAGTTGTTGTAGGAAAACTCTGCTGTTGGTAAATAGTCCACCCAGTCATCCTGAAGATAGGAAATGAAGCAACGGAGGTATTGCTCCAAAGTCTGGTTCGTTCTCTCCGTCTGGCCATTGGACTGAGGATGGAAAGCGGTAGAAAGATTCACCGTGACTCCCAAGGCTGTACAGAAACTCTTCCAAAATTTTGACGTAAACTGAACGCCTCTGTCAGACACCACGCTGTCAGGAATTCCATGTAACCTGAATACCTCTTTGATTATCAGTTCTGCAGTTTTTTCAGCAGTAGGAATTCCTTCAGTTGGAATAAAGTGGGCCATTTTTGTGAGTCGGTCCACTATGACAAGGATGATGGTCATCTGTTTGGAAGGGGGTAGTTCCACAATAAAATCCATGGAAATAGATCCCCAAGGCCTGGATGGAACTGGAAGTGGTTGCAAGAGTCCTAGAGGAGACGATTGTGGGGTCTTGTTTCGTGCTCATGTTAAACAGGTTGAAACATATTTCCTCACGTCCTTCCTACAATTAGGCCACCAAAAGAAACGAAGTAGTAAGTCTTGTGTTTTTGCAACTCCAGGATGTCCTGCCAGTTTAGAATCATGGACATTTTTGAGGACTTCAAGGCGAGAAGATTCAGGTACATATATTTTGTGTTTCTGCATCCAAAACCCCTCTTTGAATGAAAGATCGACGTCTTCCGAAGGATGGTTAAGGAAAGAGTCCTCTTGATATCCATCTTTAATTCTATTACATAGTCCTCTAGAGTGCAATATTCCCAAAAAATTTTTAGGGCCTAGAATTGTATCGTCATTACTAGACCTCTCCTGAGGTTCCGAACACATCCTGGACAGGGCGTCAGCCTTGCCATTTCTTGAACCAGGCCGGTAAGAAATTATAAAATTGAATCTTGAGAAAAATAAGGCCCATCGTGCTTGTCTTGCAGACAATCTTTTTGCTGTACGGAGGAATTCAAGATTCTTGTGATCCGTGAGGACAGTCACAGGGTGATTGGCACCTTCCAAAAGATGTCTCCATTCGGAGAAGGCAACTTTAATGGCTAACAGTTCTTTATTACCGATGTCGTAGTTCTTTTCTGCAGATGACATGGTGTGGGAAAGAAACGCACATGGGTGAAGTTGCATTTTGTCCCCAACTCGCTGAGACAGAATGGCTCCCACTGCAGAGTCCGAGGCGTCCACTTCGACAGTAAATGGCAATTCAGGATTTGGGTGTACTAACAATGGAGCAGACGTAAAAAGAGTTTTCAATTTGTCAAAAGCCTCCTGTGCCTCCGGAGACCAGAAAAATGCTTTGGTCTTTTTTGTTAGTGTAGTAATTGGTAGTATGATCCGTGAAAAGTTCTTTATAAATTTTCGGTAAAAATTTGCAAATCCTATGAAACGCTGGACGTCTTTTAAATTTCTTGGAACAGGCCAGTCCACTACAGCATTGATTTTGCCGGGATCCATGCTCAGACCTTCTGGGGAGATGATATATCCAGAAATTGGATACTGGTTTGTTCAAACTCACATTTTTCAAGTTTAATGTAAAGATGGTTCTCCTGTAGTCGTTCCAAGACTAACTGGACGTGCCTGCGATGCTCTTCCAAGGTGTCTGAAAATATAAGAATGTCATCGAGATAAGCCACAACGAATTGGTCCAAGAAATCTCGAAATACATCATTAATAAAATGTTGAAAGGTGGCTGGGGCATTGCTAAGACCAAAGGTCATAACCAGAGATTCAAAATGTCCATATCTCGTTCTGAAGGCGGTCTTCCACTCATCTCCTGGGCGAATCCATATGAGGTTGTAAGCCCCTCTAAGATCCAGCTTCGTAAAGATTTTCGCAGAACGGAGTCTCTCAAATAGTTCAGGAATCAAGGGTAGCGGGTAGCGATTCTTGACAGTGATATTATTCATCTCTCTGTAGTCAATACATGGCCGCAGAGTGGAGTCTTTCTTTTCAACAAAGAACAGGGGTGCCCCAGCTGGAGATGTGGAAGGTCGAATAAAGCCTTTCTCTAAATTTTCATCCAGGAACTTTCTTAATACCTTCAATTCAGGTTCGGAAAGATTGTAAATCCGTCCAAATGGAATGGTTGCTCCTGGCAGCAATTCAATGGGACAGTCGTAAGGACGGTGAGGAGGTAATTGATCTGCTTTCTTCTTACTGCAGACATCAGAGAACTGCTGATATTGAGGTGGTAGTTTCTCTTCCTTCTCATGCAAAATCTCAGAGATTTGGACTTGTTGGAGAACAGGGGGTTCCTTATGACAATTATTCTTACAGTAGTCAGATGGAAAGGTGATGGTCCTTGATTTCCAGTTGATAGAAGGGTTATGGACTGAAAACCAGGGGATCCCTAGAATAACCGGAAATTTCGGAGATGAGATAAGGTGGAAACTGACAGCTTCATGATGATCCGGTTCGATACAAATCTCCAGTTCGATTGTCTCATGCGTGACAGGTCCAGAAGACAAGGGTGATCCATCCACCGTTTCCATTTCAATTGGTGTGGATTTGGTCCTACTGGAAATATTATTATCACGTGTAAATTTTAAGTCCATAAAATTCCCTCCTGCTCCCGAATCCAACAGGGCAGAGCATTGTATTTTTTGGGTGCCCATTACAACCTGAATGGGGATTACAAAATGAGATGATGTAGTATGTATTTTGTCTATTTCTGGCGTTACTGATGAGATAGTCTGCAAGATGGAATCCGACTGCTGAGAAAGGTCCATATTGCTGGCAGACCTGTTGTTGGTAAAGGCTATAGTCCTTTTGTTAGGACAGTTGATGGCATAGTGTCCAGTGTCCCCACAATAGAGGCAGAGATGTTCTGCACGTCGCCTCTCCTTCTCCTGTGCAGAGAGTGGTCTTCGGATGACGTCGATCTGCATCGGTTCAGACACGCCTTGCGTCTTTTCTTGGTGGTCCGATGCTGAAAATGAGAAGCCAGGGCTATTCCCAAGTGCTCGCAGTCTCTCCTTTCTCCTTTCAGTAAGTCTCTGGTCAATCCGGATACATAGTTGAATAAAGTCCTCCAACTGGTCAGGGGTCTCAACCCTGGCAAGCTCGTCTTTCACTGGTTCTGATAACCCTCGTCGAAATTGACTTCTCTGGGCCGCTGGATTCCAGGTGGTGTCGGCCACCCAGCGACGGAACTCCGATGTGTATTCCGCAACAGAGCGACGTCCTTGGCGCAAATTATGTAATTTGGTTTCTGCTGTGGCACAGCGGTTTGGGTCATCAAAAACTTGATTCATAGCTGCGGTGAAGGCTTCCAGGTCATTAAGGAGGTCATAGTCCTTTTCTACATAAGGTGAAGCCCAAGCAAGAGCTTCATCCGTCAGGAGATTTATCATGAAAAAAACTTTCTTCCTCTCACTGGTAAAGGGAGCAGGTTGCATCTGGAAGTATATGCGGCATTGATTGAGGAATCCTCGGTACTGCTTGCGATCCCCACTGAACTTTGCAGGCAGCGGCAGCCGCGCGTTTGATTCGGACCCTGAATTGCGCACGTCCAGAAGTTGTTTTTGTAGCTCAATTACTTCCTGTTGTATCGCCGTGAAATCAGTTTGTAACTTGGCATATTTTCCTTGAGAGTCAGTACAAAAACTTTGAAGCTCCGTAACTTGCCGTCTCAGGGTGTTCACAGCGGACTCCATTTTGGCGCGAGATTATTCTGTCAAGATCCCGTCTGGGTTGGAGCCGATGTTACTGCAAACACTAGGGGAAGCAGAGGCAGGTAGCGTAGTCAGATGGCAGCCGGAGGTCGGTACACAGGAGAGCAGTGTTTGTAGCAATGGATCAGGCGGATAACGTAGTCAGGTGGCAGCCGGAGGTCGGTACACAGGAAAGGCAGTTCGGTAACAGAGGAGCAGGCAGATAACGTAGTCAGGTGGCAGCCGGAGGTCGGTACACAGGAGAGCAGTGTTTGTAGCAATGGATCAGGCGGAGAGCGTAGTCAGAAGGCAGGCCGAGGTCGGTTCACAGGAGAGCAGTGTTTGCAGCAATGGATCAGGCGGAGAGCGTAGTCAGAAGGCAGGCCGAGGTCGGTTCACAGGAGAGCAGTGTTTGTAGCAATGGATCAGCAGGAAACGCTTGACTAAAGGCTTGGAGCTCAATAATCTCGCAATGACACACCCACAGGGCCAGGTTTATATAGGGTGTGTAATTGGCAATCAGAGGCCCAATCAAAAGAGCACTAGGTGTAGCCAATCAGGAAGAACAGTCAATGGTATCTGGGTTCAGCAATGAACTTTGCAGCCAGCAGAATAGCTCAGATGGTAGAGCTGCTGGCAAGTGGACAAGAGGTACTGGGTTCGACTCCTGACACAGTGGTAACGAACGCACAACTAATATTTGAAAAATATGGTGTCTCACATGGACCCTATATGGCAGTTCACAATATGTCTATCAGTATTAAACCATAAAAACGCCTCTGTACATGATCCTTAAGCAAAATAAAAAAATATAATGCAAAATAAATCTGTGAAGGAGCAAAAATGTTGAAAAATATGGTGTCTCACATGGACCCTATATGTCAGTTCACAATATGTCTATCAGTATTAGCAACTGAGAGTCAGAAACATTTGTCATGTGCCAAAATATTACCATCAACTGTTCACATGTGCTTTGTGCCGGAAGACTTACAAATAGTTTTGAAGAACCACCTGGTTGTATTGTGATGTTAGACAAGAGGAAAAGTAGCAGTGAGGGTCACCTGTTAATAAGTTAGCTATCTCTAGCAAAGAGTGCTAGAAATGAGGGCTATACACAATATCTAAATATCCACGTTTTGTGAAATGAGGGCTATACACAAGGGGTGCCAAGCCGCATTCAGGTATGATCTCCCATCTATGGCGCTGCTTTTTTAATATAGCTCCTCATATGGATTTGCTAATTGACTTCATATGCACGCACAGTATGTATTGTGAGCCCTGCACTTGCATGGTAACATCATTATATTAGCAGCTGTGCTGGGGAAGTTACTTTATTGATATACCTGCTTCATTGAGATACTTATAATCCTATATATAGTGCATATATGTCTGCCTATTGGGGGATATTGTGAGTTACATAGATTGCATATATACGGACAAATATATGGAGGTTATTATTGTTTAGCCCCGGATTAGTCTATTATCGCTATAACATATAAGATATGGCGATGTGCACTATTATATATTGATTTGAATGTAGTTCATACCTGTCTGCATTTGCCTATTTTTCTGCATGCTGTATATCCCACTCTTTTGGATTTTTATCCATGATAATGTATTTTAGACCTTAATAAAAATTGTTGACTTTTCCCACACAAAAGACGGATCACAGAACTTGTCCTGTGTGAAACACACACACAGATAAATTACCTCTATGGTGCAGTAAAGATGTATATCTTTGTACCATGTTAGCCAGTAGATAGAAAAATATTTAGACTTCTAACACAACCCAAGCCTTGTACACACCCCTTGGTAATAAGTTAGCTATCTGTAGCAATCACTGCTAGAAATGAGGGCTATACACAATGTAGCTGAGATGTGTCCGCAACTGAATATGTGTCAGATCTACTAAAAGTTACATCTCCAAAATACATTTACTGTTTTTACATCCATATAAAACAAGCCTTTTATACTGGATGATACTATAGAATAATATCCTTTTAGTCTGTACAATAAGTTTCCAGCAAGTGAACGCAGACACTCACATAGGGATTTAATGACAGGCTAGAAAAAAGACTATCTTTTACATACATTTACTGGGCTCTTTTATACAGATCCTGCTAGAAATGAGTAAAACTTCTCATATATTTACTGAATATATTTACTGATGTAGTTAAAAGCTTCTCTCTGAGACTTATAAAATCAAGATTCACTCTTTAATACACTAATACTCCACAGACTAATCAAATCCACTGGATATATAAATAAAAACAAATAAATTTATGAATCACTTTGATTGAAATTCACATATCCAGCAGCTCAGATTCCCCAGCCTGATCAAAGTCCAGCCAGATCAAATCCCAGGAAGACTGATTAAATGATAGGGGGCGTGTTGACCTGTCAGATTGAGTTTGACGAATACTATACCTCCTATACTACTATCGTGGATTTACCTTTCCGTGCATCCTCCAGGGTAACATGTGGCTCCAGTCACAGCTGGGCTTCACAGAAGCACGAATGGAGGCCAGAAAGTGTCTCATGTCCCCTTTAGTAATAGGGGACAGGTTGTTGTGAGTCTCAGATGCCCCTCTCCCCCCAGAGCCACCCGATGAGTGGGGGGAAGCTGAGGGGGAAGCCGCTGCCATTTTACCTGCAGCATGTGTAGTTTGTCCTCGGGGGAAGAAGTCCGGGAGCTTCGGCGGGGAACTATGTTTCTGCGCTCTCCTTCTGGTCATAATGTGTCCAGGACCTCACAAGAGCCGTTACTGTGCACAGGGAGGAGGAGAGGTAATATAGAGTGCTTTATTAGCCGGTTTAAGTCCGGAGAAGCAGGAGCCTGTGAGTTGTGTGGCCACTCTGGTCTGCATGCAGGCCACGCCCCCTGATATGCTAATTATACATTGTCTAGCCCAGATAGTTTGTTAATTTTTAAAACAGAGAAGGAAAATCTATGCAAACAGATTACATAATCAAACAAGGCAACTTGGTCGTCACCATTTTTCTCTTTAACTGTGAGGGTGGAATGAAGGACACTGGGTGTTGTGAATGGACTTGAAATGAGTTCTGAGCAGAGGCTCCCTCTGGTGGTTACAAGCGGTACTGGACTGTCCAGTGAAGATTGTGAGGATTGGGAATCAGGTGTTACTGACTGGTCTTATTTAAGGGAGTCGCCTTCCCATCAGGGTTGCCGGTGATCAATTGTTCTGGTCTCAATCCTTGATTCCTGTTTCCTTTGTAGCCTGCTGTGTCGTGTCTGCATCTCCTGCTAACAGATAAGACATTTTCTTCTTTCTGTTTTTGTGCTTGATTTTTGCATTTTGTCCTGCACTTCTGTGGGGGCCTTCTGGGTCCCCTCCAGGGGCTTTTGCCCTCTCAGTTTAGTTCAGCCACTGATGTTTGTACATTTGCTTTTTCCAGTTTTTTCAGTGGCTGCTGTTTTGATTTTGTTACACCAGAGAACTAATTTAGGTGGTAGAGGTCGTGTGATCTCAGGTGTTTTTGAAATTAGTAGAGTTGGTGCTTTTCAGGGTTTTTTGGGATTGCAGTAAGTGCCCTTCCTATCCTTTTCTATTTAGGTAGTTTGGGCCCCAACGTTTGCTCATACTATTTTCTGTCTGTGTCAGTATTACCTCTTGTCTAACCGCCATTACATGTTTGGGGGCTTTCTATGTTCTTTGGGGATCTGCTCCGGGGCAGATAGCTTTCCTCTTTCTATCTTTAGGTGTAGTTAGTTTCTCAGGCTGTGACGAGGCGTCTAGGACCAACGTAGGAACGCTCCACGGCTGCCTCTAGTTGTGGTGGTTAGTCAGGGTACTGCAATCTCATAGATTCCAACTGCTCTGGTGTATTTCCTTTTTTACCTGCAGTCCTCAGCTACCGAATCATAACAGTATCACCGGCCCAAAAAATTGAATGGTACTCACAGAAGGGAAAAATATTGTAAAAAAAAAAAAAGGTTGTCAGAGTTGTCAGAAATATTTTTCTGTTTGTTGCATTTTTTTTTTCCCCTCTGTATCTCTGGGTGCTGGGGAGGATTTTTTCTCTCAATGGAGTTTGCACAGTTGTCTGGCCGTGTGGATCAGCTTGCCACTGAGGTTCGGAGTATTGCTACCTATCTTGCTAGGTTGCCTGTTGTGGAACCTAGGATTCCCATGCCAGATTTGTTTTTGGAGGATCGAGCCAAGTTTCTGAATTTTAAAAATAATTGTAATTGTTTTTTGCCTTAAAATCTAAGTCCTCAGAGAACGCAGCGCAGCAGGTTCAAATTGTCATCTCTCTCCTGCGCGGCGATCCTCAGGATTGGGCTTTTTCCCTGACACCTGGGGATCCTGTTTTGAGTGATGTTGATGCATTTTTTCAGGCCTTGGGGTTATTGTACGATGAGCCTAATGTCACTGATCAAGCTGAAAAAGCCTTGTTGGCATTAAATCAGGGGCTTGATGACGCTGAGTTATACTGTCAGAGATTCCGTAGGTGGGCAGTCCTGACCAAATGGAATGACGACGCTTTGGCAGCCCTTTTTCGGAAGGGTCTGTCAGATAATGTAAAGGATATTATGGTGGGATTCCCTGTCCCCTCTGGTCTCAATGATTCTATGTCATTAGCGATTCAAATTGACAGACGTTTGCGTGAGCGGAGAAGTATGCGTGGAATAGTGTTGCCTTGTGAACCTGCTTCTGAATCCATGCAGTGTGATAGAGTGGTTTCTGGGACACAGCGTCATGAGTTTCGAAAGCGCAATGGGTTATGTTTCTACTGTGGTGATGCCTCTCATGCTATTTCAGTCTGCCCTAGGCGGGGAAGACGTTTTGCACGCTCAGTTGTCTTGGGTAGTGTTCAGACTAAGTTTTTATTAACTGTTACTCTGATATGCTCTCTGTCCTCATTGGCTGGAGGGAGCTAAACATCAGGTGGTGGTCCTTACTGACCATAAGAATCTGGTTTATCTGGAATCTGCCAAGCGACTTAATCCTAGACAGGCCAGGTGGGCCTTGTTTTTCACACGTTTTAATTTTGTGGTTTCCTTTCTTCCTGGCACTAAGAATGTTAAGGCGGATGCCCTTTCAAGGAGTTTCCTTGCGGACTCTCCTGAGTTATCTGATCCTTCTGTTATTTTGAAAGAAGGTGTAGTTCTTTCCGCCATCTCGCCCAATTTGAGACTGGCTCTGGAGGGGTGTCAGGAGGATAGGCCCGAGCGCTGCCCTGTTGGGAAATTGTTTGTCCCAGACCACTGGAAAAAGAGTGTGATGTCTGAGATTCATTGTTCCGCGTTGGCAGGTCATCCCGGAATTTTTGGTACCAGAGACTTGGTTAGTCGGTCCTTTTGGTGGCCTACCTTGTCTCGTGATGTCAGGGAATTTGTGCAGTCCTGCGGGACTTGCTCTCGCTCTAAGCCTTGCTCCCGCTCTAGTGGTTTGTTGATGCCATTGCCTGTGCCCAAGAGACCATGGACCCATATCTCTATGGATTTCATTTCCGACCTCCCTGTTTCTCAGAGAATGACCGTCATCTGGGTGATTTGTGATAGGTTTTCCAAGATGATACATCTTGTGCCATTACCTAAGTTGCCTTCCTCCTCTGAATTGGTACCTTTGTTCCTTCAGCACGTGGTTCGTTTGCACGGCATTCCTGAGAACATTGTGTCTGACAGAGGAGTCCAGTTTGTTTCCAGATTTTGGAGGACCTTTTGTTCTAAACTTGGTGTTCAATTGTCTTTCTCCTCGGCGTTTCATCCTCAGACCAATGGTCAAACTGAGAGAACAAATCAGACATTGGAGACTTATCTAAGATGCTTTGTGTCTGCTGATCAGGATGACTGGGTCTCTTTTTTACCTTTGGCTGAGTTTGCTCTTAATAATAGGGCTAGCTCTGCCACTTTGATGTCTCAATTTTTCTGTAATTCTGGGTTTCACCCTCGATTTTCTTCGGGACAGACGGAGGTTTCTGTCTGTCCAGGTGTTGACTCTGTTGTGGAGCGTATGCAGCAGATTTGGGACCAGGTAGTGCAGAGGTTGTCCCTCTCTCAGGAGACGGCCCAGCGGTTTGCTAACCGGCATAGGACTGATGGTCCTCGGTTTAAAGTGGGGGACTTGGTCTGGTTGTCCTCAAAAAATATTCCTATGAGAGTGGCATCTCCTAAATTTAAGCCTAGGTTCATTGGACCTTATAAGATCATGGAGATTCTTAATCCTATTTCTTTTTGTTTGCTTCTTCCAGGGACATTTAAGATCCATAATGTGTTTCACAAGTCCTTGTTGAAGAGGTTTGTTGAGCCAGTGGTTCCTACTGCTTTGCCTCCTGACCCTGTTCTGGTTGGGCAATATGGAGTTTGAGGTTGAGAAAATTTTGAATTCTCGTTTTTCTAGACGGAAACTCCAGTATTTGGTTAAGTGGAGAGGTTATGGTCAGGAAGACAATTCTTGGGTGTTTGCTTCGGACATCCATGCTAGGTGTAAGGTTCTTTGTCTCTGTTGACATGTTCCTTGAAACTCAGTTTTCCGTCGGCCATTTTGCTTTCTGTCTTTCTGCAGCTCTTGCCCTCAGTTAATATGGAGTTTCCAGTTTTCATGTTCCCGCCCTGATTCTTCCCTCTTGCTTCTTAAGCAGCCTCAGCTGAACAATCAGTGCTCCTGAATCAAGCCTCAGTCAGTCTGTGACCTGACTCCTGGAAGCCTTGGACTTGTACTCCAGCTATTCCCTACTGAGGAACCGTGGAACACTTTTGGACTCTGGAAACCTGCTGTTTGGTGAATCCATGTTTGCAGAGGAATTACGGTACAGAGAAGAGATCCTGAACCTGCTTTGGAGATTTACTGTAGTGCCTGAAGTTACTCTGGCCTGCTGTGTCTCCTGTCGCTGTTCCTGCAAACTGTGTGAACTTTTCAGCATGCTTGTATGAAGTAATACAAGTCATTTCATTTCAACCTATGTCTCCTGTGTTTTCCTCGCACCCAAGCACAAGACGCTATAGGAACTGTACACTATACATGACAAGATTCAGGAGCCAATGTTTAGTGTCTGCTGGGTCTGGGAAAGCCGTGTCTGCTGTGACTGTGGATATCAGATGTCCGTTTAATACCTTATGTGATGACAGTGGTTGTGACTTCTCACAACCATTCCAGGTGAGCGCATTCCCTTAAAATTTTACTCTGGAGTGTTACCACAGGTAAACACTATTGTTTTTTTTTTTTTTTTTTCCTTTCCTCTTCTCCTTCCAGCACCTCTGCCTTAAAAGATCTGGAAGATGGAGGCCCGCATAAAGGAACTTTGCGGAGTGACTGATACTATCCTTTCAGATGTACAGACTTTAAAAACCCGTTTTGCAAGCCTATAGGACCTCACTAACCATAATTTGCAAGTGTTTGGACAGACTACCCAGGAATTGCGAGCCAGGATTGAGGCTCTAGATGAACGAGCCCAGGCTCCTGCCATAACCCCAAGTTCTGGGATCCCCAAATTACCTCCTTTTCGTTTTGGCGGTGAACGTGAGAAATTCAGGGGATTTATTAATCAATGCAATTTATTTTTCTCTGCACATGCTTCACAATTTCCCACTGAACGATCCAAAGTGCTTACTATAATCATGTTGCTTACCAATAAGGCTTTGATGTGGGCAAACCCTCTGATTGAGACTGAGGATGATTGTTTGAATCACCTTAATGCTTTTATTTCAGCCATGGGGCAGGTGTTTGATGACCCCAATCGAGGTGCAACAGCTGAAGCAGCCATGTTAACTTTGCGCCAAGGTAAGCGTTCAGTAGCCGAATATGCCCTGGATTTCAGGAGATGGGCTCTTGATACCACTTGGGACACTTCCGCTAAAAAATCTATTTTTCGGAAAGGGTTGTCTCCACTGATTAAGGATGAACTTGCTCGTGCCGACCCTCCCACTGCGTTAGGTGACTTTATTAACTATTGTATCCGTATTGATGCTCGTCTGACTGAACGCAGACAAGAGAGATGGTTCGAAAATAATCGCACTAACCTTTTACTACCTCCCTCCTCAGCTAAGGAACCTTTGAGTAGGATCACAAGGGAACCAGAACCTGAACCCATGCAGGTGGACTCTTTGCAAAGACGGGTTAGTGATGCACGCAAAGAACATCGTATAAAGGAAAATCTATGTTTCTACTGTGGTAAGTCAGGGCACTTCATTATAAACTGCCCCAGCCGTTCTCGTAGGACTACTGCAGCAGTCATTCACTGTGAGTGTTGCGAGAGGAGCTCTGTCATGTCCGAGCCTCAGGCTCCAAGAGATCTTGATTTCTCGGACTTAAACTCTATTAGTTCTGGGGACGATGACGGTATAAACGCTACAATTTTTCAAGTTTCCTCAGCGGTGTCCCAGCTGAGTTGTAAAAGAAACAATTCTCATTGCTTCCTTTCCATCAAACTCTGGGTTGACTCAGTCTGGGTGTCTAGCTCTGCTATGATCGACTCAGGAGCAAGTGGAAATTTTATGGATATCTCCTTTGCTCTGAAACAGGGGATACGTTCAGTGAGAAGAGGCTACTCCAGTACAGATGGAGACTGTGGATGGCTCTCTACTGACTTCTGGACCAGTGGATCAAGAAACAGAGCCTTTGAGGGTCCTTATGGGTAAAGATCATCAGGAGAAAATGTATTTTTTGCTTATCTGTTCTCCCCACTTTCCCATCATTCTAGGGCTACCATGGCTGCAGGCGCAGAATCCTACGATTAACTGGGAGACCAAGGAATTACACTTTCCGGAGAAACAGATGAGTCAAGGAGTTTCAGCTTGCTCTGTTCCTAAAGGAACCATGTCAGTCCCTGAACTACCAGCTGTATACCAGGACTATGTGGATTTATGTGACAAGAAGAACGCTGATCAGCTTCCTCCTCACCGTCCATATGATTGTCCAATTGAATTATTGCCCGGAGCCGAGATACCTTTTGGTAAGATCTACCCCTAGCGGGGCCCGAGCTAAAAGCTTTGAAGGATTATATAGACGAAAATTTAGCCAAGGGCTTCATACGCCCCTCTTCATCTCCCGCAGGTGCACCCATCTTCTTTGTGAAGAAGAAAGATGGATCTCTGAGACCCTGCATAGACTATAGGGAACTCAATAAGGTTACTATTAGAAACCGTTATCCATTGCCTTTAATCCCTGAGTTGTTGGAGAGAGTGCGGCATGCCAAAATTTTCTCTAAACTGGATCTCCGTGGGGCCTATAACTTGGTCCGTATTAGACCTGGGGATGAATGGAAGACTGCTTTCAGGTCACGCTATGGACACTTTGAATATCTAGTTATGCCTTTTGGTCTGAGTACCGCCCCAGCCACTTTCCAACACTTCGTGAATGATATCTTCAGGGATCTCCTAGATACATTTGTGGTGATTTATCTGGATGATATTCTAATTTTTTCTAACTCCACAGAGGAACATCATGGACATGTGAGAATGGTCTTAAAACGCCTAAGACAAAACCATCTCTACATCAAACTTGAAAAATGTGAATTCCATAGGACCGAAATTCAATTTCTGGGGTATGTACTATCTACGCAAGGGATTAGTATGGATGGAAGCAAGACCCAAGCCATCAAGGATTGGCCAATTCCTAGAAATGTGAAGGAGGTGCAGCGTTTCATCGGGTTTGCCAACTTCTATAGACGTTTCATTAAGAATTTTTCTGAGGTAGTGTCACCTATCACCCAACTTACCCGGAAACAGTCTAGGTTCTCCTGGACCCCGCAAGCTCAGGAAGCATTTTCCTGTTTAAAGGATAAATTTACCACCGCACCTATCTTAGTACATCCCATCCCCGAGCTTGCCTTCATAATAGAGGTGGATGCTTCAGACTGTGCCGTTGGAGCTATACTCTCTCAGAGAACAGGTGAGAAGAATGTCTTGCATCCCTGTGCCTTCTTTTCCCAGCAGTTGTCTTCGGCTGAGAGGAACTACGATGTGGGCAATAGAGAATTGTTGGCCATTATTGCCGCCTTCAAGGAATGGAGACACCTTCTTCAGGGAGCTGCACAGCAAATAGTCGTCCTGACAGACAATCGTAACCTTGAATTTATCAGGTCGGCTAAGTGCCTGACTCCTCGCCAGGCTCGCTGGAATCTTTTCCTAAACCAATTTAATTTTGTCATTTCTTATAGACCAGGATCGTGCAATGGAAAGGCTGATGCACTCTCTAGGATTCATTCAGCAGAGACACGTCCACTTACTTCTCCTAAGACTATTCTTCCTGACTCTAGATTCCTGGGAGTGATTCATAATCAAGACCTACTTAAGGACATCAAGGAAGCATACCATGCGGATTCTTTGTTGGCTCAACCCCCAAGGGACGTAAGTCTTGTCTTTAAGAATGGTGTGTGGATTCAGGGACAATGTCTGTATATACCTGAAACAGTCAGATTGAGAGTATTGCAACTCATCCACGATTCCAAGATAGCCGGGCATAGGGGAATTCTAAAGACACAAGAATTTCTTTCTCGTTTCTTTTGGTGGCCCACTTACAGGAAAGATGTCTTAAACTATGTCACTTCATATGAAGACTGTGCAAGATGCAAAACACCTCGCTCCTCACCAACTGGTCTGTTGCAACCTCTTCCCACCCCGTCCCGCCCGTGGGGATCCATTTCTATGGACTTCATTGTGGAGTTACCAACCTCTCAAGGGAAGAACACCATTCTAGTGGTGGTTGACCGTCTAACAAAGGCAGCTCATTTTATCCCTTGTGTCGGCTTACCCACTGCAAAACAGACATCAGACTTGATGATTAAGAATGTGTTTCGCTTACATGGAGTACCGGATGAGGTCATTTCGGATCGAGGGGTGCAATTCACTTCAAGGTTTTGGCAAAATTTCTGTGCAGCATTGGACATTAAAGTAAACCTTTCTTCTGCTTTTCATCCCCAGACTAATGGACAGACAGAACGAACCAATCAGACCCTGGAGCAGTATCTCCGCTGTTTTATCTGCCACCTACAGGATGATTGGGTGGATCTACTTCCACTGGCTGAGTTCTCTTATAACAACTCTCAGAGCGCCTCCACTAAGCAGTCTCCTTTTTACTCCAATCTAGGTTATCATCCTAACATTCTTCCTCGATTTCCCATAGATACGCCCTTGCCGGCAGTGGCTGAAAGAATCACTTCTTTACAAAAGAATATGGATCTTCTAAAGGAAAATCTAGAATTGGCTCAGGAAAGGTACAAGAAAGCAGCAGATAAATTTCGTAAACCTGCACCAGCTTTCAAGGTAGGAGATTTGGTCTGGCTGTCAACCAGAAATCTTAAATTAAAGATTCCATCGTCTAAATTGGGACATAAGTACATTGGACCTTATAAGATCAATAAGATTATAAGTGCTGTTGCTTGTCGTCTTCAACTGCCCAGAACTATGAGAATCCACCCTGTCTTTCATGTATCCCTACTAAAGGCTGCAACACCCAATACGTTTCCTGGATGTTCTTTTCCTTGCCCTGACCCAGTGCTGGTCGATGGTCAGGAAGAATTTATGGTGGAAAGGATTCTAGATTCCAGGTTGTACAGAAATCAGTTGCAATATTTGATTAAATGGCAGGGCTACCCAGTGGAGGACAACTCATGGGAACCAGTCAATAATGTAAATGCTCCTCGCCTGCTCCGCCAGTTTCATCAGAGGTACCCTGACAAGCCTGGTCTGAGGTCATCCGGAGGTTGTCCCTAAGGGGGGAGTAATGTAAGGTTCTTTGTCTCTGTTGACATGTTCCTTGAAACGCAGTTTTCCGTCGGCCATTTTGCTTTCTGTCTTTCTGCAGCTCTTGCCCTCAGTTAATATGGAGTTTCCAGTTTTCATGTTCCCGCCCTGATTCTTCCCTCTTGCTTCTTAAGCAGCCTCAGCTGAACAATCAGTGCTCCTGAATCAAGCCTCAGTCAGTCTGTGACCTGACTCCTGGAAGCCTTGGACTTGTACTCCAGCTATTCCCTACTGAGGAACCGTGGAACACTTTTGGACTCTGGAAACCTGCTGTTTGGTGAATTCATGTTTGCAGAGGAATTACGGTACAGAGAAGAGATCCTGAACCTGCTTTGGAGATTTACTGTAGTGCCTGAAGTTACTCTGGCCTGCTGTGTCTCCTGTCGCTGTTCCTGCAAACTGTGTGAACTTTTCAGCATGCTTGTATGAAGTAATACAAGTCATTTCATTTCAACCTATGTCTCCTGTGTTTTCCTCGCACCCAAGCACAAGACGCTATAGGAACTGTACACTATACATGACACTAGGAGACTCATCCGTGCGTATCATAGAGCTCATCCTGACCGACCTGGTTGCTCAGGTGAGGGTTCGGTGACCCCTCCTCAAGGGGGGGTACTGTTGTGAATGGACTTGAAATGAGTTCTGAGCAGAGGCTCCCTCTGGTGGTTACAAGCGGTACTGGACTGTCCAGTGAAGATTGTGAGGATTGGGAATCAGGTGTTACTGACTGGTCTTATTTAAGGGAGTCGCCTTCCCATCAGGGTTGCCGGTGATCAATTGTTCTGGTCTCAATCCTTGATTCCTGTTTCCTTTGTAGCCTGCTGTGTCGTGTCTGCATCTCCTGCTAACAGATAAGACATTTTCTTCTTTCTGTTTTTGTGCTTGATTTTTGCATTTTGTCCTGCACTTCTGTGGGGACCTTCTGGGTCCCCTCCGGGGGCTTTTGCCCTCTCAGTTTAGTTCAGCCACTGATGTTTGTACATTTGCTTTTTCCAGTTTTTTCAGTGGCTGCTGTTTTGATTTTGTTACACCAGAGAACTAATTTAGGTGGTAGAGGTCGTGTGATCTCAGGTGTTTTTGAAATTAGTAGAGTTGGTGCTTTTCAGGGTTTTTTGGGATTGCAGTAAGTGCCCTTCCTATCCTTTTCTATTTAGGTAGTTTGGGCCCCAACGTTTGCTCATACTATTTTCTGTCTGTGTCAGTATTTCCTCTTGTCTAACCGCCATTACATGTTTGGGGGCTTTCTATGTTCTTTGGGTAACTGCTCCGGGGCAGATAGCTTTCCTCTTTCTATCTTTAGGTGTAGTTAGTTTCTCAGGCTGTGACGAGGCGTCTAGGACCAACGTAGGAACGCTCCACGGCTGCCTCTAGTTGTGGTGGTTAGTCAGGGTACTGCAATCTCATAGATTCCAACTGCTCTGGTGTATTTCCTTTTTTACCTGCACTCCTAAGCTACCGAATCATAACAACTGGGTAAATCTAAAAATAGGTTGCATGCCTTTGTATAAAGAGACTCAGAGACAGAGACTAAGAGAGCAACACAGCTGGATATTCTGCAAAAACATCCAAAGAACCAGAGACAGAACAGCAGCCATTTTAACTCATGGCACCTTTGCAAGGGACACGGATCTATCATTCCTTAGGAAACAACATAGGTGTTCTCGGCCCCGGTTGGAAGAATACAGATCTGCTCCATTGACCATCGCTGAACCATGGATACGTTTGGAGAAAGCCAGGATTGTGACCTGCTGGTCACCTGGCTCTATGGAGATGTTCGGATAAGACAGGTGGTGACTCTTGTGTCAACTGGCTTTGGACCTTGTATAGACTCAATGGACTGTCATCTTCCTACGCTTATCATTACCTCCTCTCTGTGTGTGTGTACCACAGGTGGGGTAGCCGACCCTGGGAGCTCTGACGTAACATCTGTGTGGCCCAGCTGCGCTTGGTGACACATGTTCCCTGGAGGATGCACAGAAAGGTAATTCACAATCACCTGATAAGCACACAACACTTCACATTTTTCCTGGTTCCACCAGAGGGAGCCCTTGAGACAGCAGTGTGATGAAGACAGTCTAGCTGCGAGTTAGCTAGTCGTTGGTGTTACCTCAGAACATCTCAGAACGGCAGTTACCTCAGACGAGCTGTGAGGGAGAGATAAGATCTCCTCAGAACACCGGGGAGAGACTCCTGTCAGATTAGCCTGAGGGCTGAGGAAGTCTGAGCGAGAAGCTGACATCTACTGCTGCCTGTGCTTATGTTAAATGTGCGAGTAGGACGACAGGCAAGTGGAAAAAGGAAAAGAGAGAGTGACAGAGGTCAACCAGCATTGATAGCTAACCTCCATTCTGCACCACCGGACACCGGGTCCGTGCTTACCAGCATCTGCACGACTGGTAGGAGACACCGGAGACCCTGGACTTCAAGTCGCAGGGGCCAGCAGTGCTGATACGTAACCGAGGTTAGGAAGATGGGGGTCTGGCAGGTACCGCCATAGAGACACTGTTCTGTCCACAAAAAGACCTCATCACAAGATCAGCCGGGCGTAACAAAGAGAAGGAGTTAAACTCTGTTTTATGCAAGTTAGAAACTCACACACATAAGGACATAAGGAGGCCTTATACCTACTCAGTGGATTGCTGGACTTGCATCCTCCACCCTGACGGCCTCCCGGGACGTGCCTGCAACTTCACCACCAGTAAAGGTACAGAAAGAGACTGTCTTGTGTGTGTCTGCATTATTGCTCCTTCACCCCTACACCGCCATATACCTCGAGGGATCAGTCTTACCGGTGGAAGACTTAACACCTTGCTGCCCAGTAACAACCCCTCAGAGGATTCACCCTGCAGCGCTGGTCATACTGATCAGAAACCACAGGTGGCGTCACGAACATTTCTATCATCACCTGTAAATATCCCCTTTTAGTGAGCGCCCAGGGCAACGGACCGAGCTGCGCTACCCGTGACATCCCCAGTGAAGTGAATGGGCTCGGTGCCGAGTACCCCATAGCCCTGTTACGTGCGACTCATTTAATTTTGGCGTCACGAACAGGATAAGAAGCTCGCTATATGTGAGTCCTGTGTGCCTGAATTGGACTGTTTTTGTGCTATAAACTGTGTTGCTGTTTTTGAGATTTTTGGCGCCAATTGTCCGCCATTGCCCGCCAAAGTACAGCGCTACAGCGCAAGAAGAAGGGGCGTACCTGCAGAAAGCGCGCGGAGTCCCGGACACGCCCCCAACGCTGACGCGGCGGCAGGTCCTTCCACATCGCTAGGCCCGGAGAGCTGCAGCCTTCAGGAGAACGTAGGCCACGCTTAACTAAAGGGGCGCAGACATGTCGCAGCCGCAAGCAGACAGCACGGCCGAGGGCGACCGCTCCAATGACTTACCCGCCGGCACTGCCGCGCAGGATGGAAGCGCTGGCCCCTCACCTGGTCCTGTGGCCCCGATAGTACCGCTGACGCTCCCATACCTGCCTGGAGCGAAGTGGCTTCCTCAGTACAGCGGTAAGCCAGATACCGTCAGGGTTTAAACGCAAAATATGCAGCATAATGGACATGTACCCTATGACAGAGAAACAAAGAGCTGCAGTGGTAGTAGGACAATTGACTGGTGCTGCAGAGAGGGAAGTAGAGACTTGGACAGCTGCAGACCAGGAATCAGTGCTTTCAATTTTCTTAAAGCTACAGACTATTTTTGAGGACCGCACTGAAACAGATCTCCGGATGAGGTTTTACCAATGCTCCCAGAGACCAGATGACAGTATTAGGGACTACGCCTGCCGGCTACAGGGGGCCCTGCGAGCTCTCAAACAGGTCAACCCTATAAGTGCCATTAATGAAAGCAAAATGTTGAAGGAACAATTTTGTACGGGGACTGAGGTCCCAAGCTGAAAGCAGAACTGTGCACTGGTGGTCCTTGGATCATCCTGACGCTACCTTTGATGCCCTAAAAGATATGGCTATAAAAGGACTGCGACCCCTGGAGAAGCCCAAGGTGTCGACCCAGTGTCACCCGGGTGAAGCCACTCTAAAGCCGGCAGCATCCACCTTTTCCCCGCTGGTGGCGGAAGCCAAAACGCAGGTGGCGCCCCCTACTGAGTTGGACTGTCTGCGCTCAGAAGTGTTCCAGCTGACTAAAAACCTGGCCGCTGTAATGAGTGCCCTGCAACTGCGGAAGGAAGAGGGAGGAAAGATCCTGCTAGCCGACTGCCCAGAGGATGTCCCTTGGATGAACCGGAGGAAAAGGAAGACGTCGCCCCACCGGAGGAGGACAACGCCACCCCCAGGAGCGACCCCTGATCAGCACCATCCTCGCCGAGAGATCATCTGCTACCGTTGCAACAGAGAAGGTCATCTAGCCCGACAGTGTCATTTAAACGAGCAGATCCTAGGTCCGAGGGCCAACACCCAGGAATAGACTCATCAGGCCCCTCAGACTGGAACCGCAGGTTTGTGGGAGGAAGACCCTACCTGTCCATCATCCTGGACGGGATCGCAATCCCTGCCCTGCTGGACACTGGATCTCAGGTGACCATCATACTTGATGTCCTGTATAATAAGTTTTGGTCCATGGACAGTCTCCAGCCCCCGAGCCTGGCTTTGCTGTGTACGCCTCTAATGGTCTCCCTGTTGAAGTACTCTGAGCCAAAAACGTGGACGTAAAGGTGGGCAGAGTGGAGCTGAAGGACCAGGGACTCTTACTAGTAAAGACTGTAAATGAGGAAAATGGCTTAAATGTGGTTTTAGGTACAAACATTATTAGTAACTGTCTGGGAGAAGTTGTGTTTTTGCTCCAACAGCTCGCCGAAGTTGCCAGGCCAAAGCAAAATGGAGTGATCCAGAGGGAGATCCGGGCCCTGATGTGCCAGCAGCAAGCGAAGCTGACAGATGGTGAAATTGGTAATGTACGGGTGACAGACCCGAACCCCATTGTGATACCCCCAATGAGTGAAATGCTTATATGGTGTAGAGCAGCAATAGGTCTGAGAGGACAGAACTACCAAGCAGTAGTAGAGCCCCATTGTTCAGAGCACAGACCTACACTCTTGACTGCTAGAGGGGTAGTGGAAGTACGAAATGGGAGAGTACGTGTACGTCTTCTCAACTGGGGAGAAGATGAAGTGAATTTACCACGATATGCCACTGTTGCTAAATTACATACTGTAGATAACAACTCCATTCTCACGACAGAGTCCTTAGCCTCCCGCCAACCAGCGGAGGATAATGACCCAGCAACCCAGGTGGAGGATTGGTGTCAGCAGCTCCATGTCGGGACAGACACCACTCCAGCCCACTAGAAACAGGGAGTACTACGGGTGGTACAGGAGTACACACAGGTATTTAGCAAACACCCACTTAACTTTGGGACAATTAAGGGAGTACAAAATCATATCCCTACGGGCAGCCATCCTCCCATCAAAGAGCGGTACAGGTCTATACCTCCAGCACACTACCAGAAAGCCAAGGAGATGTTGCGTGACATGAAGGAAGCAGGGGTGATAAAGGATAGTTGAAGTCCCTGGGCAGCACCTCTAGTCCTAGTTAGGAAAAAGGATGGAAGCATGAGAATGTGTGTAGATTACAGACAAGTAAATCGCATTACACAAAAAGATGCATACCCTTTACCACGCATTGAGGAATCCTTAGCTGCCTTAAAAACTGCTAACTACTTTTCCACCCTTGACCTCACTAGTGGGTACTGGCAAGTAGCTGTGGCTGAGGAGGATCGGGAGAGAAACGGCTTTCACCACCCGATGGGACTCTGTGAGTTTGACAGAATGCCGTTTGGACTCAGCAGTGCCCCGGGAACGTTCCAGAGAGTGATGGAGAGTTGCCTGGGACATCTCAACTTTGAAACCGTGTTGCTGTACCTGGACGACGTAATTGTGTACTCCAAGACGTATGAGGATCATCTGAAGCACCTGGCAGAGGTATTTGAGTCACTGTCCAAGTATGAGATGAAACTGAAGCCTTCAAAGTGCCATCTGCTCAAACAAAAGGTACAGTACTTGGGACATATTGTCAGCTCAGAAGGAGTAGCGCCAGACCCCGAGAAGGTCACTGCCATCCAGAAATGGCCGGAGCCGAAGAATCTCAAGGAGGTGCGCCAGTTCCTGGGACTGACAGGTTACTACCGGAGGTTTGTAAAGGACTACACCAAGAAAGCAGCGCCTCTGCAGGACCTCTTGGTAGGACAACCCTCAAGAGCAGAAATCCTCCATTCCACTGGGGTAAAGAACAAGCTGAGGCATTCAAGGAGATGAAGGAGATCCTGACAGGCGATGAGATCTTAGCCTATCCTGACTACAGCCAACCGTTCCTGCTGTATACTGATGCCAGCAATGAAGGATTGGGAGCTGTCCTCAGTCAGAAGCAAAATGGCCAAGAGAAAGTCATCGCATATGCAAGCAGGAAGCTCCGGCCGACCGAGAGAAACCCAGAGAACTATAGCAGCTTGAAGTTGGAGTTCCTGGCGCTGGTCTGGGCCATTACAGAAAGATTCAAGCATTACCTAGCCTCCAGCAAGTTCCCTGCTTACACTGATAATAACCCTTGACACATCTTGAAACAGCCAAGCTGGGAGCCATGGAGCAACGTTGGATGGCTCGGCTGTCGAACTATCAATTTACCATCAAGTACAGGGCGGGCCGTAAGAACGCCAACGCTGACGCCTTGTCCAGAATGCCGCATGAGTCCGACATGGAAGAGGAATTGGATGACCTAGAAGAGATTGAGCTACCTGCATTCCACAGAAATGGGATGATCCACGAGCAACGAGCCTACAGGAGGCAGCGTGGTAAGACGTTAAACCCTTTACCTCACCACAGCTGGAAGGAGACTCAGAACAGTGACCCGGTTGTCAGTCGTATCAAGGAGCTGATAACTCAGGAAGAATCCTCCTTGGAGAAGGATGCGTCTCAACAAGCAAAGCAGCTGTGGAATGAGAGAAGCCAGCTGTTCATCTGCCGAGAGAAGCTGTGCCGAAGGTACGTCAACCCCAGAACCCATGAGATGGTGTGGCAGATAGTTAGTGGTCCCAAGAACAGACATCCAGATGGTGTTGGAAGCCTACCACGATCGAGCGGGGCACTTTGGCTGGAAGAAGCTGGAAACCCTGCTGAAGTGTCATTTCTACTGGGTGGGAATGCGCAGTTCCATCGATAAATGGTGTAAGAACTGTGCATCCTGTAGCCTCCGAAGAAAAGACTACAGCAGCCAGAAAGCACCCCTGCAACCATCAAGACGACTCGTCCCTTGGAGATCGTGGCATTGGACCATGTCAAGTTGTCACCCAGCCGGTCAGGATACTCGTATGCCCTGACGATGGTGGATCACTACTCCAGGTTCCTGGTGGTCGCCCTGTCAAAGATCTGACAGCTGAAACAGCAGCAAAGACGTTTCAAGCGTATTTCTGCAGACCCCATGGATATCCAGAGCAAGTGTTAACTGATCAGGGTCCTGCATTTGAAGCCGAATTGTTTAAAGAGTTCTGTCACTTGTACGGGTGTAAGAAGATAAGAACCACACCGTACCACCCCCAAACCATTGGTCTCTGTGAGAAGATGAATCACATAGTCATCGATCTGCTGAAGACGGTACCACTTGAGGAGAGAAATCGGTGGCCAGACCTACTACCTGACCTGGTAGATCTGTATAATCACATACCGGTGAGGTCCACCAATTGCACTCCAGCCTACCTTATGCGAGCAAGACCAGGAAAGCTGCCCATGGATTTGGAACTTGGTGTTGTAGAACCAGAAGCTGATGTTACTACTGAAGATTGGGACACGAACCGACAGGAACAGTACAGGAGAGTACAAGCCTGTGTGGAAGATAGTCTCAATAAAGTAAGGAAAAAGCAAGAGGAGAACTACAACAAAAGTGCGCCAGCTAAACCTTTTATGCCTGGAGAAATTGTGCTAAAAAGAAAAGAAGAATGCACAAATTGGATGATCAGTGGGAAGAAGAGCCATATGTCGTGCAAAATTCCAAGTTTGACAACAGGAAAACCTGTACCATTAGCAAAGATGGAGGAAAGACGACCACCACTGTATCAAGAGACCACCTAAAACTGTGTCCAGACATGTTAAAACTTCCCGAGGAAGAACTTGTTATGGAAAAAGAGAAACCAGGTGAAGTCATACACACAGACCTAGGAGATTTTCCTGCAGATTGGCCTTGTATCGGGGATGCTGTGATTATTCCAGTACTTCAATTTTACCAACCACAAGAAGAGCTTCAACGTCCAGTTGAGCCAGTTGCCGCAGCAGAAGAAATAGTTCAAGAGGAACCTGCTCCTGTAGCACCTCCAGAAGTAGAGTCTCAAGAAATGGAACCTCAAGACGTGGAACTACCAGAAGAATCCCCTGGCGAAACAGAACCGCATCGCCCAGCCACAAGTATGCTTGCCAGATCCCTAGAGAGGTTAAGGCAGTATTACAGTTTGCCAGCATGCAGGACAGATAGGCCAGATGCTACTATACCTGAAGCAACACCACGTAGGTCAGTACGCACGACAAAAGGCAGGTTCCCTGTTAGGTACCAAGAGTAGTCCTAGCAAATTAATCCAGTAGGACCCAGACAGGGTTTACTGAACTGTACAAAGTTATGAAGAGAATTGCACTTTATTGAGAATGTTATATGATGATAATGTTTACATGCTGAAGTAGTATACCCCAGTTGGGTAATGTGATATGTGAAATGTGTTTCTTTTAAAGGACTGCGTGGCTGAGGACTTTGCCAGCCCAAAAACTGTGTTGTAAATAGTTGGCACTCAGTGCCTCATCTTCGTTTTACGTAAGCCATTCTACCTCAGAAGAAAAACCCGTATGGTGTGGCCTTGAGTGAGGTCTGCAGCAGAGAAGTCCTGCAGCCCACCCAGGACCACCGTGGGAGGTTTGGTGCGGGTCCTCCACAAGTATCCTGTATTTTTTGTGTGAAAGTATTTTGATATTTTCTATTTGCCATTTGTACACATTGTAATGTTTGAAGTGTCCTTAACTCCCGCAAGGGAAGAGTTATGTTATTGTTGATGGTATAAAAATTGTTTTCTTTTTCAGCCCGGGAGTGCTGATATTAACTAGGGGGGGATGTGTAGCCCAGCTGCGCTTGGTGCCACATGTACCCAGGAGGATGCATGAAAGGTAATTCACAATCACCTGATAAGCACACAACACATTCACATTTTTCCTGGTTCCACCAGAGGGAGCCCTTGAGACAGCAGTGTGATGAAGACAGTCTAGCTGCGAGTTAGCTAGTCGTTGGTGTTACCTCAGAACATCTCAGAACGGCAGTTACCTCAGACGAGCTGTGAGGGAGAGATAAGATCTCCTCAGAACACCGGGGAGAGACTCCTGTCAGATTAGCCTGAGGGCTGAGGAAGTCTGAGCGAGAAGCTGACATCTACTGCTGCCTGTGCTTATGTTAAATGTGCGAGTAGGACGACAGGCAAGTGGAAAAAGGAAAAGAGAGAGTGACAGAGGTCAACCAGCATTGATAGCTAACCTCCATTCTGCACCACTGGACTCCGGGTCCTTGCTTACCAGCATCTGCACGACTGGTAGGAGACACCGGAGACCCTGGACTAAAGTCGCAGGGGCCCAGCAGTGCTGATACGTAACCGAGGTTAGGAAGACGGGGGTCTGGCAGGTACCGCCATAGAGACACTGTTCTGTCCACAAAAAGACCTCATCACAAGATCAGCGGGCGTAACTGTCACGCTGTCTAATGATATGTATACAATGTCAGTAAACTATTAATACAGGAACAACACTCTATACAACAACTAGTATAGCAACATCAGCATGTAAGTATAGAATAGATTTACCTGACACGATATCTGCTGAACTCAGGGTTAATCTTGAGGACTTGATGAGCTGAAACAGGAAAGAGGTGGACCGGGATCTAACCTGACCCTAAACTGGGGTCCAAACTAATCCCTCACCTTGGAGGTACTGATAATGGTTCAGAGGTCCAAGTCTCCAACCTAACCCTGTCTCCTATCAGACCCTGAACCCTGTAATCAGTCCTAAGAAGGATCCTGACTACCACCAAAGGGATATGGGCTGATCTTAGCTAAATACACAGATTAGACATATAAGACAGACAGGATAACACTCGCTTGCATACACACTCAAACACCAAAGGAACATAAATGGTCTGGGAAATAAACTCTAACCAAGTTGAGCTTAGAACAACTAAGGAGCTCACAACTAAAGTCTATACAGATTCATTCCTATCTGTGGTCTGCATGAAGGTTTCACTGGCAACTCCCCAAGCAGACAACCAGGAATTTAAAGGAAACCAATCAACAAATAATCAATTGCAGCCAGGAGAAACTGCACCCAGTCCCAGCACCGAGCACAGACAGAATTAACTCCCTAGCTGCCAAACACAAAGAAACAGCAGCTCAGCTGTGAGAAGTCAAAATGTGCAACCGCGACGAGCTTCGTGGCAATGCACACATGACAGTACCCCCCCTTCTACGAGGGGCCTCCGGACCTCAGGGCCAGGCCTGCCCGGGTGAGTTCTGTGGAAGGTCCGAACCAAACGATCTGCGTTAACATCAGACGCAGGGACCCACGTCCTCTCCTCTGGACCATACCCCTTCCAATGCACCAAGTACTGAAGGGACCGGCGATTCAGACGTGAGTCAATGATCTTTGATACTTGAAATTCCAAGTTACCATTGACCAACACAGGAGGAGGAGGTAGAGGTGACGGTATGACTGGTGCCACATACCTTTTAAGTAATGACTTGTGGAACACATTATGAATTTTAAACATAGGAGGGAGGTCCAGACGAAATGCCACAGGATTAATTATGGAACTGATCCTGTACGGCCCGATGAATCTGGGACCCAGTTTCCAGGAGGGCACTTTAAGTTTTATATTCCTGGTAGACAACCATACCAGATCGTTCACATTCAGATCTGGACCAGAAACTCTCCTCCTATCAGCCATACGTTTGTAACGGTTCCCCATCGTACTCAAATTATTCAATACACCTCTCCACACAGAAGCAAGTGACGACGAGAAACGCTCCTCCTCAGGAACCCCAGAAGGGCCCCCCCCCATTGAAAGTACAAAACTGGGGATGAAAACCATATGCCCCAAAAAACGGGGACTTACCAGTGGACTCGCTCCGCCTGTTGTTAAGAGCGAACTCTGCCAGAGGCAAGAAAGAAGACCAGTCCTCTTGGTTCTCTGAGACAAAACACCGGAGATATGTCTCTAAGCTCTGATTCAGACGCTCTGTCTGACCATTGGTCTGCGGATGAAAAGCCGAGGAAAATGACAATTGCATCCCCGACGTAAACAAAATGCCCTCCAAAATTTGGACACAAACTGAGACCCCCTATCTGACACCACATCAGAAGGCAACCCATGAAGTCTAACGATCTCCCTAATGAACACCTGCGCCAGAGTTTTAGCATTAGGGAGTGCAGGAAGAGCAACGAAATGTGCCATCTTACTGAACCTGTCAACAACCACCAGTATGACAGTATTCCCTGACGACGGAGGAAGGTCGTAATGAAGTCCATAGATAAATGAGTCCATGGACGCCGGAAGTTTCAAGGGTAAAAGGGTCCCAGACGGACGGGTATGAGGGGTTTTAGAGCGAGCACACACCCCACATGACGCGACAAAAGTTATAACATCTTTATTAGCATTAGGCCACCAAAACCGGCGAGAAAGGAGATCTAAAGTAGCCTTACTCCCTGGATGTCCTGCTAGAGCAGAATTATGATGTGCCTCAATAACCTTTTGTCTCAACAGATTTGGGACAAACAGTCTCCCTGGAGGTCCTGCAGGGCGTCCCCCTGAGCCTCTAACACCTCCTCCTCAAGCTCAGAAAATACAGCCGACACTACCACCCCCTCCTGAAGGATAGGACTCGGGTCATCCGTTTTCCCGGCCCCTGGGAAACTGCGAGACAAGGCATCAGCCTTTACATTCTTAGACCCCGGGCGATAAGTGACGACAAAATTAAACCTGGTAAAAAACAACGACCATCGAGCTTGTCTGGAATTCAGACGCTTAGCGGATTCCAAATACAACAGGTTCTTGTGATCAGTAATAACGGTAACCGGGTGGACTGCCCCCTCCAAAAAGTGACGCCATTCTTCAAAAGCTAACTTAATGGCCAAAAGTTCCCTATTGCCGATATCATAATTCCTTTCGGCGGACGACAATTTCTTAGAAAAGAAAGCGCACGGATGCCATTTACCAGGGGACGGACCCTGGGACAATATAGCACCCACCCCTACGTCAGACGCATCCACCTCCACAATGAACGGCTGAGATGCATCTGGTTGGATGAGAACGGGTGCCGAAGCAAAACATTTCTTCAAAGAGGAAAAGGCTTGGCAAGCTTTGTCCGACCATTTAGAAAAATCCGTCCCTTTTCTTGTCATGTCAGTGAGAGGTTTGACGACAGATGAGAAATTACAAATAAATTTCCGGTAGTAGTTAGCAAACCCCAAAAAACGCTGCAGAGCCTTAAGATCCCCTGGCTGATCCCATTCAAGCACTGCTCTCACCTTTTCAGGGTCCATACGGAAACCGGAGGCTGACACCAAAAAACCCAAAAACTGAAGTTCCTGTATGGCAAATACACACTTCTCCAGTTTGGCGTATAATTTATTGTCTCGCAAGATCTGCAACACCTGTCTCACATGCTCCTGATGAGACACAAGATCTGGCGAGTAAATTAAAATGTCGTCCAAATATACAACCACAAACAGCCCCACAAGGTGACGAAAAATGTCATTAACAAAATGTTGGAATACTGCTGGTGCAGTAGTCAGACCAAAAGGCATGACTAGGTTCTCATAATGTCCCTCCGGCGTGTTAAACGCCGTTTTCCACTCATCCCCCTCTTTTATCCTAATCAGATTATATGCCCCCTGAGATCCAATTTAGAAAACCATTTGGCGCCAACAATTTGATTGAAGAGATCAGGAATAAGAGGGAGTGGATACGGATCTCGAACAGTAATCCGATTAAGTTCGCGGAAATCCAAGCAAGGGCGTAGGCCTCCATCTTTCTTCTTCACAAAGAAGAACCCCGCGGCTACTGGGGAAGATGAAGGTCTAATATGCCCTTTGGCCAGACTTTCAGAAATATAATCTTTCATAGCCTGCCTCTCAGGACCAGAAAGATTATACAACCTAGCTTTAGGCAACTTAGCATCAGGAAGGAGATTAATAGAGCAGTCATACACGCGATGAGGAGGCAACTCCCGACACCCCTCCTCAGAGAAAACATCCCCAAAATCCTCCAACAAAGGAGGCAATGTACTAGGCACGACCGCACTGATGACTGTGTTCATGCAGTTGCTTTTGCAAAACTCACCCCATTGGCTTATTTCTCTGGACTGCCAATTAATCACAGGGTTATGTTTAACCAACCAAGGAAGTCCCAACACAATGGGAGTAGGTAGACTCTCCAACACATAACAAGATAATTGTTCCCTATGTATTGCCCCTACCCGAAGGTCAATGTTATGAACCTCATGAACAAAGCTACCTTGGCCGAGAGGCCTGGCGTCAATGGAGAATATAGGGATCGGTTTGACCAATACACTCAGATGCATACCTTGAGCCTGAGCAAACTGAGCGTCAACCAGATTAGCCCCGGAACCACTATCAAGAAGAACAGACAATCTCTCCACTCTCGTACCAACTACCACCTCCACTGGTACAAGGAACTGAGAAGAACTGGCGGATGAAATACATACTCCCAGGTTGTCGTCCACCACACAACCTGGGATTAACAGTTTTCCGGCGACTTTTGGCTCAACAAGGCACGGGATGGACATTCTCCAACAAAATGTCCCTCTTTCCCGCAGAAAAAACATCTTCTAGTCCTGCGGCGTACCGCCAATCCCCTCCTACGAAATGATGTCCCTCCCAACTGCATAGGCTCATCCGAACAGACAAGGGGAACCTCAACATAAGGGACTTTAGTGGTAGGTGGAGAAACAACAGGGAGTGGGGTTACCTCACCTCTCTCCCGAAGCCGTCTATCAGTACGGATAGCTAAGGCCATAGCAGCCTCCAGAGAAGGAGGAGACTCATACTGAGCCAAAACGTCATTTAATTTATCAGAAAGCCCATGACAAAACTGGCTCCTAAGAGCTGGGTCATTCCACTGAGTATCTGTGGCCCATCTACGAAACTCAGAAGCAAATTCCTCTGCCGGACGATCTCCCTGCTGTATCTTACGTAATTTTGTCTCAGCAAGAGAGACCCGATCTGGGTCATCATATACCAATCCCAGGGCAGTAAAAAATTGATCTACAGACAGTAGAGCCGGGGATCCCGGAGGAAGGG
>JARQOD010003928.1:0-59747 GCA_033576555.1 Oophaga sylvatica | reverse complement strand
TATGTACAGCCATAAATACATACATACATATGTACAGCCATACATACATACATATGTACAGCCATACATACGTACATACATACATATGTACAGCCATACATACATACATATGTACAGCCATAAATACATATGTACAGCCATACATACATACAAACATGTACAGCCATATATACAAACATACGTACAGCCATACATACATATGTACAGACATACGTATGAACAGCCATGCATACATATGTACAGCCACACATACACACATACATGCATATGTACAGCCATACATACATACATATGTACAGTCATGGCCAAAAGTTTTGAGAATGACACAAATATTAATTTTTACAAAGTCTACTGCTTCACTTTTTCTAATGGCAATTTGCATATACTCCAGAATGTTATAAAGAGTGATCAGCTTAACAGCAATTACTTGCAAAGTCAATATTTGGCTAGAAAATGAACTTTATCCCCCAAAACACATTTCAACATCATTGCAGCCCTGCCTTAAAAGGACCAGCTAACCTCTTTTCAGTGATTGCTCCATTAACACAGGTGTGGGTGTTGATGAGGACATGGCTGGAGATCAATCTGTCATGATTAAGTAAGAATGACACCACTGGACACTTTAAAAGGAGGCTGGTGCTTGGCATCATTGTTTCTCTTCTGTTAACCATGGTTATCTCTAAAGAAACACGTGCAGTCATCATTGCAATGCACTAAAATGGCCTAACAGGGAAGAGTATCGCAGCTAGAAAGATTGCACCTCAGTCAACAATCTATCGTATCATCAAGAGCTTCAAGGAGAGAGGTTCCATTGTTGCCAAAAAGGCTTCAGGGCGCCCAAGAAAGACCAGCAAGCGCCAGGACCGTCTCTTAAAAGTGTTTCAGCTGCGGGATCGGGCTACCAGCAGTGCAGAGCTTGCTCAGGAATGGCAGCAGGCAGGTGTGAGTGCATCTGCACGCACTGTGAGGCGTAGACTCTTGGAGCAAGGCCTGGTCTCAAGGAGGGCAGCAAAGAAGCCACTTCTCTCCAGAAAAAACATCATGGACAGACTGATATTCTGCAAAAGGTACAGGCAGTGGACTGCTGAGGACTGGGGTAAAGTTATTTTCTCTGATGAATCCCCTTTTCGATTGTTTGGGACATCAGGAAAACGCCTCATTCGGAGAAGACAAGGTGAGCGCTACCACCAGTCTTGTCTCATGCCAACTGTTAAGCATCCTGAAACCATTCATGTGTGGGGTTGCTTCTCAGCCAAGGGAATCGGCTCTCTCACAGTCTTGCCTAAAAACACAGCCATGAATAAAGAATGGTACCAGAAGGTCCTCCAAGAGCAACTTCTCCCAACCCTCTAAGAGCAGTTTGGCGATCAACAATGCCTTTTCCAGCATGATGGAGCACCTTGCCATAAAGCAAAGGTGATAACTAAATTGCTCAGGGAACAAAACATAGAGATTTTGGGTTATGAACTGGAAACTCCCCAGATCTTAATCCCATTGAGAACTTGTGGTCAATCATCAAGAGGCGGGTGGACAAACAAAAACCTAAAAATTCTGACAAAATGAAAGCATTGATTGTGCAAGAATGGACTGCTATCAGTCAGGATTTGGTCCAGAAGTTGATTGAGAGCATGCCAGGGAGAATTGCAGAGGTCCTGAAGAAGAAGGGTCAACACTGCAAATATTGACTCATTCTAACTGTCAATATAAGCTTTTGTTACTCATATGTTTGCAATTATATTTCTGTCTGTGATAAAAACATCTGTCAAACACACATAAAAACCAGAGGGCAGCAGATCATGTGAAAATATAATATTTGTGTCATTCTCAAAACTTTTGGCCATGACTGTACAGCCATACATACATACATATGTACAGCCATACATACAAACATACATATGTACAGCCATACAGACATACATACAACCATACATACATATGTACGGCCATACATACAAACATACATATGTACAGCCATAAATACATACATACATATGTACAGCCATACATAAATACATAATGCATATGTACAGCCATACATACATATGTACAGCAGTACATACGTACATATGTTCAGCCATACATAAATTCACACATACATTTGTATAGCCATGCATGCATACATACATATGTACAGCTATACATACATTCATACTACATACATATGAAGAGCCATACATACATACATATATACATATGTACAGCCATACATACTGTACATACGTACATATGTACAGCCATACATACATATATACAGTCATACATACATACATACATATGTACAGTCATATATACAAACATTCATATGTACAGCAATACCTACATAATTACATACGTATGTACAGCCATACATACATACAAATGTACAGCCATACATACATATGTACAGCCATACATACATACATATGTACAGCCATACATACATACAAATGTACAGCCATAAATACATATGTACAGCCATATATACAAACATACATATGTACAGCCATACATACATACAAATGTACAGCCATACATACATTCAACCATACATTCATATGTACAGCCACACATACATACAACCATACATACATATGTACAGCCATACATACATATGTACAGCCATAAATACATATGTACAGCCATATATACAAACATACATATGTACAGCCATACATACATATGTACAGCCATAAATACATATGTACAGCCATATATACAAACATACATATGTACAGCCATACATACATACATATGTACAGCCATACATACATACAAACATATGTACAGCCATAACAATACATACATATGTACAGCCATACATACATACATATGTACAGCCATACATAACATACATATATGTACAGCCATACATACACATACATACATATGTACAGCCATACATACTATACATACATTGTACAGCCATATACAACATACATATGTACAGCCATACATACAATTACAGCATACATACATATGTACAGCATACATACATAATATTGTACAGCATACATACATACAATGTACAGCCATACATACATACATACATATGTACAGCCATACATACATCATATGTACAGCCTACTACATACATATGTACAACCATACATACATATGTACAGCCATACATACAAACATACATATGTACAGCCATACAAACATATGTACAGCCATACATACATACAAACATACATATGAACAGCCATACATACAAACATACATATGTACAGCCATAAACATACATACGTACATATGTTCAGCCATACATACATTCATACATACAGTCATATGAACAGCCATGCATACATATGTACAGCCACACATACATACAAACATACATACATATGTACAGCCATACATACATATATACAGCCATACATATGTACAGCAATACATACATACAAACATATGTACAGCCATACATGCATACATACATATATACATAAAAACATACGTGCATACATATGTATAGCCATATATACAAACATACATACGTACAGCCATACATATGTACAGCCATACATACATATGTAGAGCCATACATACATTACATACATATGTACAGCCATACATACGTACATACATACATATGTACAGCCACACATACATATGTACAGTCATACACACATACATATGTACAGCCATACATATGTACAAGCCATACATACATACATATGTACAGCCACACATACATATGTACAGCCATATATACAAACATATGTACAGCCATACACACATACATACGTACAGCCATGCATACATTCATATGTACAGCCATACATGCATACAAACATATGTACAGCCACACATACATATGTACAGCCATATATACAAACATATGTACAGCCATACACACATACATACATATGTACAGCCATACATGCATACATACATATGTACAGCTATACATACATACAGCCATAAATACATATGTACAGCAATACATACATACATATGTACAGCCATACATACATACATATATACATACAAACATACATATGTACAGCCATATAAAAAAAAAAAAAAAAAAAAAAAAAAAAAAAAAAAAAAAAAAAAAAAAAAAAAAAAAAAAAAAAAAAAAAAAAAAAAAAAAAAAAAAAAAAAAAAAAAAAAAAAAAAAAAAAAAAAAAAAAAAAAAAAATACATATGTAACATACATACAAACAACATGTCATACATATGTATACCATATTATACCAAACATACATACATATGTACAGCCATACATATGTACGCCATACATAATATGTACAGCCAATACATACATACATGTACAGCCATATATACGTACAGCACCATACATATGACAGCCCAACATACATAAATACAGCATACACACATACATATGTACAGCCATACATATTACACCATACATACATATGTACAGCCCACACATACATACATATGTATGTACAGCCATATATACATACATATGTACAGCCATACATACAAACAAACATATGTACAGCCATACACACATACATATCGTACAGCCATGCATACATTCATATGTACAGCCATACATGCATACAGCCATAAATACATATATACAGCAATACATACATATGTACAGCCATACATACATATGTACAGCATACATACGTATATACATACATATGTACAGCCATACATACGTACATACATACATATGTACAGCCATACATAGAGCCATAAATACATATGTACAGCCATACATACATAATACAAACATATGTACAGCCATATATACAAACATACATATGTACAGCCATACATACATACATATATACAGTCATACATACATATGTACAGCCATACATACAAACATACATATGTACAGCCATACAAACATATGTACAGCCATACATACATACATAACATACATATGAACAGCCATACATACAAACATACATATGTACAGCCATAAATACATACGTACATATGTTCAGCCATACATACATTCATACATACAGTCATATGAACAGCCATGCATACATATGTACAGCCACAATACATACAACTACATAATAGTACAGCCATTACATACATATATACAGCCATACATATGTACAGCAATACATACATACAAACATATGTACAGCCATACATGCATACATACATATATACATAAAAACATACGTGCATACATATGTATAGCCATAATACAAACATACATACGTACAGCCATACATATGTACAGCCATACATACATATGTAGAGACATACATACATACATACATATGTACAGCCATACATACGTACATACATACATATGTACAGCCACACATACATATGTACAGTCATACACACATACTATGTACAGCCATACATATGTACAGCCATACATACATACATATGTACAGCCACACATAATATGTACAGCCATATATACAAACATATGTACAGCCATACACACATACATACGTACAGCCATGCATACATTTCATATGTACAGCCATACATGCATACAAACATATGTACAGCCAACACATACATATGTACAGCCATATATACAAACATATGTACAGCCATACACACATACATACATATGTACAGCCATACATTGCATACATACATATGTACAGCTATACATACATACAGCCATAAATACATATGTACAGCAATACATACATACATATGTACAGCCATACATACATACATATATACATACAAACATACATATGTACAGCCATATACAAAATACATATGTGACACATAATACAACCATGACATCATACATATTACATACATATGAACAGCCATACATACACCATAACACAAAATGTACACATATACATCAACATACATACATATTACGCCATACATACATACATATGTATATCAACATACATATGTACAGCATACATACATATGTACAGCCATACATTATCAACATACATCATATGTACAGCAACATACATACATAACCATCACACATATGTACAGCCTACATACAATAAAAACATATGTACAGCAACATACAACAAAGTAAAACCAACAGCATACATGCAATTACATACATACAACATACATTAAGTAAGCCATTTAAAACATACATACATTGTACAGCATACATTCATATGTCAGCCATACATACACATACATACATATTACAGCCAACATAAACACAACATACATATGTACAGCCAACATACTAATTATGACAGCATACATACATACATATGTACAGCCACAACATACATACATAATTACCATAGTAGCCATATATACATCCATACAATATGTACAGCCATACATTCATACATAACATATGTACAGCCATACATACATACATACATATGTACAGCCATACATACTTACATATGTAAGCCATAATACAAACATATGACAGCCATACAACATACATATGTACAGCCATACATACATACATATGTACAGCCATACATACATACATATGTACAGCCATACATACATACATACATATGTACAGCCATACATACATAATTACATGTCACCATACATACATACATATGTACAACCATACATACTACAACATATGCAGTCACATCATATTACATACATATGTACAGCCACACATACATACAAAATGTATGTACAGCCATATATACATACATATGTACAGCCATACATAACAAACAAACATATGTACAGCCATACACACATACATACGTACAGCCATGCATACATTCATATGTACAGCCATACATGCATACAGCCATAAATACATATATACAGCAATACATACATATGTACAGCCATACATACAAAATGTACAGCCATACATACGTATATACATACATATGTACAGCCATACATACGTACATACATACATATGTACAGCCATACATAGAGCCATAAATACATATGTACAGCCCATACATACATACATACAAAACATAATGTACAGCCATAATACAAACATACATATGTACAGCCATACATACATACATATATACAGTCATACATACATATGTACAGCCATACATACAAAACATACATATGTACAGCCATACAAACATATTGTACAGCCATACATACATACAAACATACATATGAACAGCCATACATACAAACATACATATGTACAGCCATAAATACATACGTACATATGTTCAGCCATACATACATTCATACATACAGTCATATGAACAGCCATGCATACATATGTACAGCCACACATACATACAAACATACATACATATGTACAGCCATACATACATATATACAGCCATACATATGTACAGCAATACATACATACAAACATATGTACAGCCATACATGCATACATACATATATACATAAAAACATACGTGCATACATATGTATAGCCATATATACAAACATACATACGTACAGCCATACATATGTACAGCCATACATACATATGTAAGCCATACATACATACATACATATGTACAGCCATACATACGTACATACATACAATATGTACAGCCACACATACATATGTACAGTCATACACACATACATATGTACAGCCATACATATGTACAGCCATACATACATACATATGTACAGCCACACATACATATGTACAGCCATATATACAAACATATGTACAGCCATACACACATACATACGTACAGCCATGCATACATTCATATGTACAGCCATACATGCATACAAACATATGTACAGCCACACATACATATGTACAGCCATATATACAAACATATGTACAGCCATACACACATACATACATATGTACAGCCATACATGCATACATACATATGTACAGCTATACATACATACAGCCATAAATACATATGTACAGCAATACATACATACATATGTACAGCCATACATACATACATATATACATACAAACATACATATGTACAGCCATATATACAAACATACATATGTACAGCCATATATACATACATGCAACCATACATACATAATTACATACATATGTACAGCCATACATACATACAGCCATAAATACATATGTACAGCAATACATACATACATACATACATACATATATACAGCCATACATACATACATACAGCCATATATACAAACATACATACGTACAGCCATACATACATATGTACAGCCATACATATATTCAACCATACATTCATATGTACAGCCACACATACATACATAACACATATGTACAGCCCTACATACATATATACAGCCATACATATGTACAGCAATGCATACATACAAACATATGTACAGCCATACATGCATACATACATATATACATACAAACATACATGTATACATATGTATAGCCATATATACAAACATACATACATATGTACAGTCATACATACGTACATACAAATGTACAGCCATACATACGTACATACATACATATGTACAGCCACACATATATATGGACAGTCATACATACATATGTACAGCCACACATACATATGGACAGTAATACATACATACATATGTACAGACACACATACATACATACATATGTACAGCCATATATACATACATACATATGTACAGCCATAAATACATACATACATATGTACAGCCATACATACATACAAACATATGTACAGCCATAATACATACATATGTACAGCCATACATACATACATATGTACAGCCATACATACATACATATGTACAGCCATACATACATACATACATGCAGCCATACATACATACATACATCAACCATACATACATACATATGTACAACCATACATACATACATACATATGTACAGTCATACATACATAATTACATACATATGTACAGCCATACATACAAACATACATATGTACAGCCATACATACATATGTACAGCCATACATACATATGTACAGCCATACATACATACGTACAGCCATACATACATACATATGTACAGCCATACATACATGCAACCATACATACATACGTACAGCCATACATACATACATATGTACAGCCATACATACATGCAACCATACATACATACGTACAGCCATACATGCATACATGCAACCATACATACAGACATATGTACAGCCATACATACATGCAACCATACATACATACATATGTACAGCCATACATACATACATATGTACAGCCATACATACATGCAACCATACATACATACGTACAGCCATACATACATACATATGTACAGCCATACATACATGCAACCATACATACATTTGTACAGCCATACATGCATACATGCAACCATACATACAGATATATGTACAGCCATACATACATGCATACATATGTACAGTCATAATACAAACATACATATGTACAGCAATACATACATATATACACCCATGCATACATACATACATATATACACCCATGCATACATACATACATAGTACAGCCATACATACATGCATACATATGTACAGTCATAAATACAAACATACATATGTACAGCAATACATACATATATACACCCATGCATACATACATATATACACCCATGCATACATACATACATACGTACAGCCATACATACATACATATGTACAGCCATACATAAACACAAACCTACATATGTACCGCCATACATACATATGTACAGCCACATTTGCATATGTACATTTGTACAGCCATACATTCATATGTGCAGCCATATATACATACATACATACATACGTACAGCCATACATACATACATACAAATGTACAGCCATACATACATACACCCATGCTGACATACATACATACGTACAGCCATACACACATACATATGTACAGCCATACATACATTCATACATATGTACAGCCATACATACATATATACATATGTACAGCCACACATACATACATACATATGTACAGTCATACATACATACATACATATGTACAGCCATACATACATATATACAGCCATACATACATACAAATGTACAGCCATACATACATACAAACATATGTACAGCCACACATACATACATACATACTTATATACAGCCACACATACATACATATGTACAGCCATACATACATACAGTCATACATACATATGTACAGCCTTATGTACATATGTACAGCCATACATACAGCCATAAATACATATGTACAGCAATACATACATATATACAGCCATACATACATACATATATACATACAATTCAATTCAATTCAAAGAAGCTTTATTGGCAGGTCTAAATACACATTAGTTTTGCCAAAGCAAGTGTACAAAAGGGGAATAGGGATAGGGATGTTGAGTTGGGGACAGATCCAGGGTGGGGGCTATGGAAGTCCATGGCATAGGGAGGGAGGATGGGGGCGCAGGTCCGGGGTGGGGGCTATAGAAGTCCATGCATAGGAGGTGATGGGCAGATACGGTGGGGCTATAGAGTCCATGGCTTATAGTTCTCTTTCGCAGTCTATGACATTCGCTCACATACCGCGCTGCTATCTCCACTGCTCTCTCTTCTTCCCCCAGCAAGATATATGTTTTCTCTTCCTCCTTCATGGTGATGAAATCCGGGAAGAGATGTGAGAGTCTCCTGAAGTGAGTGTCCCTCACTGCTGAGTATTTGGAGCAGTGTAGCAGGAAGTGGGTTTCGTCCTCTATGGCCTCCTGGTCACAGTGTTGGCATAGTCTTTCCTCCCTGGGCTTGTAGCTCTGCCTGTGTCGGCGGATTCGATGGCCAGACTGTGGGCACTGAGTCTATACCGGCTCAGGATCTTGCGGTCTCTGGGGTCCGGGAGTTTCTCCAGGTATGGGGCCAGTCTGTAGTCTCTCTGTAGACTCCGGTACATGGTCAGTTTCTGGGAGCTGATGATGTCGTTCTTCCAGTCACTGACATACCTTTCCTGGCCTTCGTCTACCATCTTCCTGATTTCGGCTTTTGTCAGGTTGTTGTGATTGGTGTTCTGGTCAGGTTGGGTTTGGGTGGGCTGTTCCAAGGGTCCTGGTTTTTCTGTTTCACCTACGTGTGTCAGGGCTTTATGGTGATTTGAGCTTGGATTGCTCTTATGTAGGTGAGCCCGGAATGACAGTGCCCTCTTTAGAACCATTAGGTGTAGAGGGAATCTGCCCAGCTCGGCCCGGCAGGCACTATTGGAGGTGCTCCGGTGGACTTGGAGAAGGTGCTTGCAGAATTCCAGGTGGAATATTTCTGTTGGGCTGGAATCCCACCTTGACCAGTCCGGGTAGGTGTGAGGACCCCAGACTTCACTGCCATACAGGAGGATTGGGGCAATGACAGAGTCGAAGATTTTTAACCAGACCCTCACTGGTGGTTTCAGATGGTAGAGTTTCCTTCGGATGCCATAGAAGGTTTTGCATGCCTTGTCTCTCAGGGTCTCTATGGCTTGTTTGAAGCTTCCTGACCGGTGAATCTCTAGGCCCAGGTAGGTATATTTGTCTGTTCTGTAAGGGCGCAGTTGTTGAGGACAAATGAAGGGTGCTGGTCTAATTTTCTCTTTCTCCTCTGGAACACCATGATGTTGGTTTTCTTTAGGTTGACCGGTAGTGCCCAGGTGGAGCTGAATTTCTCTAAGATTTTCAGGTTGTCTTGGAGGCCTTTCTCGGTTGGTGACAGAAGCAGCAGGTCATCTGCATACAGCAGGAATTTCACCTGGGTGTCGTGGAGGGTGGGACCTGGTGCTGTGGAAGATTCCAGAGCGGTAGCCAGCTCGTTTATGTAAATGTTGAAGAGCGTTGGACTTAGGCTGCAGCCTTGTCTGACTCCACGGCTCTGCTGGAAATAAGACGTTCTTTTACCGTTCACACTCACACTGCAGAGGTTCTCGGTGTAGGAGCTTTTGATAACATGTAGGTCTTTCCTCCTATTCCGCTCTCCAGCAGTTTCAGGAATAAGCCCGGGTGCCACACCGAATCGAAGGCCTTTTTAAAGTCCACGAAGCAGGCGTATATCTTCCCGTTCTTTGTATTGTGGACGTGTCTCTGAATGAGGCTGTGCAGGGTATAGATATGGTCAGTGGTGCGGTGGTTTGGCATGAACCCTGCTTGGCTCTTGCTGAGGACGTTATGTTCGGTGAGGAAACTGAGGATCCTCTTGTTCAGGATGCTGTTGAACAGTTTCCCCAGGTTGCTGCTGACACATATGCCTCTGTAGTTGGCTGGGTCATACCTGTCCCCATTCTTGTGGATGGGTGTGATGAGGCCTTGGTTCCAGGTGCGAGGGAAGTAGCCGGCACTTAGCACAATATTGAAGAGTTTAACCATTGCAGCCTGTATTTCTGGTGGGCTGTACTTCAGCATTTCTGGTAGGATTCCATCCAGGCCACCAGCTTTTCTACATCTTATGGAAGGGATTCTCTCTGCTACTTCCTGTAATGTAATAGGTGTATCCACGGGTTTTGGAAATTTTTTACTTTTTCCTCCATTGCTTTTAGTTTTGCCATTATGTTTTCCTGTTTTTGGTTTAGTTCTTCCTTTGGGATGTCTTTATAGAGATCTCTGAAGTACTGGAGCCAGATGTTGCCATTTTGGATATGGATGTTGTTTTTCTTGTCTTTTGTGCCCATGTGGTTCCATAGTTCCCAGAAGGAATTGTCTTGAAGAGCATCTTGGAGTTGGTTAAGCTTGGTAGAGATGTAACTCTGCTTCTTCCTCCTGAGGATGGTTTTGTACTGCCTTTGTATGGTTTCATAGGCTTCCCTCAGACCAGGGTGGTTGGGGTCTCTATGTTTCTTGTTTGAGGCTGTTCAGGGTCTTCCGTACGGCTTTACATTCTCTGTCAAACCAACCATTGATCTGTTTTTCTTTTGGTCTCTTGTAGTCGACTTTTTTAAGGTCGGACAGTCTGGCCATTGCATAGAATATATTGTTGAGGTCTTTTGTAGCTTGACTCACTCCCTTTGGGTTAGGCTGGTACTCGTGGTTGTAGAAGTGGTGGAGCATCCGCTGTATTTCAGGTCTGCTGAGAGCCTCTTTATACTTTAATGCCGACGTTTTGGACCATTTATAGGATGGAGGCCGGTTGAAGAGGCCGCTATGCTGTGGCTTTTGAGTGGGTGGTTTCTCTGTAGATTTCAAGTACAGAAGAAGTTGGCTGTGGTCTGACAGGTGCGTTTGTGGGGTGACTATGAAGGCGCTGATATTTGCCCGGTTCATGTCTGTAATGGCATAATCTACTACACTCCTCCCTACATGGGAGTTTAGTGCATACCTCCCCAAAGAGTCTCCTTTGATACGTCCATTAAGAATATGAAGTCCTAAACTTCTACATACGTTCAGGAGCTTTTTACCACTTTTGTTGACTGTACTGTCATAGCTGTTTCTCTCTGTGTGTACTGAGTCTTGGCCGTCATTCTCTGCTCCAAATATGTAGATGTTCCCATCCGTGGTCAGGAAGTCGTTTTCTCTCCCTGTTCTTGCATTGAGGTCCCCAAAGATGAGAACTTTGCCCAGGGCCTGATAGTGGGCGGCTTCTCTTTGTAAGATCTCAAAGCTCTCTGGATTGAAGTAGGGGGACTCTGGCGGTGGTATATTGGTGGCGCAGAGGTGGACATCAGACTGAGAGGTGAGGATGGAGCTGCTGATCCTGATCCATATGTGGCTGCCTCCTCTCTTCACTGGTTTGATGTATTGGTGGAGCTCATCTTTATACCAGATCAGTATTCCTCCTGAGCTCGCCTGTTTGATGTTTTTATTTTTCAGGGCAGGGACAGAGATTTCCCTGTATCCGATGGGCACCAGGGATTCGTTTTCGGCTCTGGTCCATGTTTCCAGGAGGATCTGGATGTCTATATTTTTCAGTCTTTGTATAAAGTCAGGGTCATTTGTTTTACATCCAAAGGTCGAGGTGTTGAGGCCCTGAATATTCCAGCTGCTGATTGTAAGTGAAGTCATTTTTTCTATTTATCTTGTGTGTATATACCTTGTAATGAGTATGGCTGTGTAGGACAAACTGGATTTCTGACTGTTTTGTAGGTGTGCTTGGTTCCATCCAGTCACATTAGTTTCCTGCATAGTTCGCTGAGCAGGGTCTTTACCTCATCCATATCTCTGCTCTGCGTGTATCTGTGTGGGGTCGGTGGACCCCTCCATGGAGGTCTCCTCCTCTGATGGTCTGATTTTGGGTGAAGAGCTTTGTTTCCAGCTTCTGGAGATAGGATTGGGGTTTTCTGTCTTTTTATTGTTAGGGGTCTTTCGGTGTGATATTGGTTACTGTTGAATCCAGGCCTGGGTCCTCTGTTTAGTACGATGTCTTTCAGCTCTTTGGCCAGGAGGCTGATCCCTTGTTTGTTGAGGTGCTTATTATCATATAGGTGATGGTGGTTTATGGAAAGGTGTTGTGCCAGGGTCACGTTTGGGACAGTCTTGACCCTTTCTGTCACTTCCATATTGATGCTTTGGGTGGTTTGCCTGGATATGTGCTTTTTGGGAGCAGAGATGACAGAATGATTTTGCTGTCTGGGAATTTTAGTTTTGCCGTCTTTGCTAGTTGGGCCAGTTGTGCTGCGATCTGCTGGTGTTGGTCTGGCAGATTGTTTGTACCCGTGTGTATAATGATATGGTTTGGGATTGGTAAAACGTGGATTATTGATGACCTCTGTCACCTGTTCAATAGTTGCACAGTGAATTTTTCTGACCCGTTTTCCTGGGAATAGCCGTTGTGCGTTTAGGTACTTCCCATTTGAGTCCATTATTAGGACGATATCAGGACTTTGTGGTGTCTGGGATGGGTTAAGTGGCTGATGGTGGGGGTCGGTGATGCTGGCTTTGCTGGTGGTTGGTTCTCTTCTCGCTGGTTCACTTTTCTTGGTTTCAGGATTATTCATATTGTAGGTTATTGCTGTGTTGTTGTTTGGCGTCTCCACATTCTGGTCAGTGGAGGCCATATTGTCTGCTCTCTGGTTTGTTTCCATTGCCCCCTGCTGGATCAGACATTGAGGAGTCTGTGTTTTGAGTTCTGCTATCTCCTTTCTGAGTCTTTCATTGTCATTTTGTAATTCACTCATTTCCTCTCTTATTTTCTGGAGAGCTGACTTGAACTCACATTTCAGCTTATTGATCTCATTTGTTGCTTGGTCATTTGCATTTCTATGTGAGTTTCTTTGAAGTTCTTCCTTAATTTGAACCAAGTCTCGTTCTAATTGAGATAGACAGTCTCTGATGGTCTCAGGGGAGAGGTGTGAAGTGTTGGGGGTAGAGGAGCTGTCCCTGAGGGTCTGTGTAGATATGTGAGCATTACAAATGGCCTCTGGAGGTTGCTTTTTAAGGATTTGTGCCTGTTCTCTGATATGAGTAAAATGGTCTTCAAACTGCTGCAGATTTTCCTCAGTCCCTTGCACCATGACGTGCATGTGTACACTATGTGAGTGTGTTGCATCTTCTGCTTTGCTTTTAATTTTAATCTCGCCATATTGGTGTTGCACTGAGATATATGTTTAACTGCTTGCACAGGTGTGTGCCATGAGAGATGTCTGTGTAAGATAACAGTTGTTCTCCTTTTTCCATCTTTAGTGTAATCAGAAATAAGGTTTCTGGATTCTCCTCATTGCGTTCCCTCTACTCTATGACTTTACTGCCATCTACATATACATGACCCACTCAGTGTACGTATACTCTCATGCCATTTATGTACATTTGACCTACATATTACAGCCTACTAATGATGTTGCTGTTTACCATTGATCTCAATGTACAGCTCATTATGCCTATCTACAATACCCATCTACTCTCTAAAAGATCAATCTACATATGTACAGATGTAATCTATTTTCATATCACATGCAATATTCATTCGTATATGTACAGCCTCAATACACTATATGTACGCATTAACATACTACTATTCACTCATAAATAGTACAGCCATTGTACATATGTTAGCAGTATATTTTTCAGTGTATTGTCAGCAACATGCTCCATACATATAGATAAGCTCATGATTCATGAGCTCAATCATGTACAGCCTGCTCCTTACATGCTATGTACAGCGATACTATACAAATTTCAGCCATTACATACATTTACATACGTATAGCCATTACATACATATGTACAGCATACATACATACATGCAACCATACATACATAATATGTACAGCATATCATGTACAACATCTACATATTACATGCATGACAGCATATAACATAATTACATACATATTACAGCATACATACATACATATGTACAGCATACATACAAACATACATATGTACAGCCATACATACATGTCACCCTAAATGACATACATAGTACAGCCATACATATAGTACATATATACATATACAGAATACATCATCATGACATACATACATACATATGTACAGCATACATACATCCCATATGTACACATAGTACATATTACAGCTACATACAAATATATGACAGCCATCAATATTCATACAACTGCAACTACTATATGTACAGATACATACATGACACATACATACATACTACATTACAGTACATACATATGTACAACCATACAATAGTACAGTCACATAATACATACTACAGCATACATACAAACATACATTGTACAGCCATACATACTAACATACATAGTACAGCCATACATACATACACATAACATACATATGTCAGCCATCATACATATGTACAGAACCATACTATACTACACATACATCATACATACTAGTACAGCCATACATACATACATATGTAGCCATCATAAACAAAACATACATATGTACAGCCATACATACATATGTACAGCATCACTACATTGTACAGCCATACATACATTATAGTACAGCCATATGCATACTACATACATATGTACAGCCATACATACAATACATATGTACAGCCTAATACATACATACGCAAAACATACATATGTACAGCACATACATAACATACATATATACACATACATACTACAGCCATATATACAAACATACTACGTACAGCCATACATACATATGTACAGCAATACATATATTCACATACATCAATCAGTACATGACAGCATACAAACATACATACACACAATATGTACAGCTACATAGTACAGCCATACATATTACAGCATCATACATACAAACATATGTACAGCCATACATACATACATACACCATAATAATACAATGATCAGAACATATACAAACATAATACATGACATACATTATGTACAGCCATAATACTCATACATATGTACAGCCAACATACATAATACATATATGTACAGCCACAAACATACTACAACATTGTCAGCATACATCATACAATATACACCACACATACATGTACACCTCTACATACATATGTACAGCCTACATACATACATGCAGACCATACATACATATACATACATACGTACAGCCATACATACATACAAATGTACAGCCATACATACATACACCCATAGCAGACATACATACATAGTACAGCCATACACACATACATATGTACAGCCATACATACATTCATACATATGTACAGCCATACATACATATATACATATGTACAGCCACACATACATACATATGTACAGTCATACATACATACATATGTACAGCCATACAATACATATATACAGCCATACATACATGCATATGTACAGACATACATACATATGTACAGCCATACATACATAGAAATGTATAGCCATACATACAGCCATAAATACATATGTACAGCCATACATACATATGTACAGTCATACATACATAATTACATACGTATGTACAGCCATACATACTTACATACATACATATGTACAGCCATACATACAAACATAGTACAGCCATACATACATACATATGTACAGCCATACATACATACATGCAACCATACATACATAATTACATACATATGTACAGCCATACATACATACATATGTACAGCCATACATACATACATGCAACTATACATACATACAATTACATACATATGTACAGCCACAACATGCATACAAACATTCATATGTACAGCCATAAACATAAAATACATACATACATATGTACAGCCATACATAAAGCATAGTACAGCCATACATACATATGTACAGCAGTAACATACATACATATGTACAGTCATACATACGTACATATGTTCAGCCAAACATACATTCACCATACATACATATGAACAGCCATGCATACATGCAACCATACATACATACATATGTACAGCCATAGCATACACACATACATGCATATGTACAGCCATACATACGTACAAATGTTCAGCCAAACATACATTCACACATACATATGTATCAGCCATGCATACATAACATATGTACAGCCATACATACATACATGCAACCATACATACATAATTACATACTATGTACAGCCATACATACATAGTACAACCATACATACATACATACATATGTACAGTCATGCAATACATAATTACATACATATGTACAGCCATACATACAAACATACATATGTACAGCCATACATACAAACATACATATGTACAGCCATACATACATATGTACAGCCATACATACATGCAACCATCATACGTACAGCCATACATACATACATGCAACCATACATACAGACATATGTACAGCCATACATACATACATGCAACCATACATACATACATATGTACAGTCATACATAATTACATACATATGTACAGCCATACATACAAAGATACATATGTACAGCCATACATACAAACATACATATGTACAGCCATACATACATATGTACAGCCATACATACATGCAACCATACATACATACATATGTACAGCCATACATACATACATGCAACCATACATACATAATTACATACATATGTACAGCCATACATACATATGTACAACCATACATACATACATATGTACAGTCATACATACATAATTACATACATATGTACAGCCATACATACAAACATACATATGTACAGCCATACATACATGCAACCATACATACAGACATACGTACAGCCATACATACATACAACATACATACATACATATGTTCAGCCATGCATACATATGTACAGTAATACATACATACATATATACACCCATGCATACATACATACATACATACGTACAGCCATACATACATACATATGTACAGCCATACATAAACACAAACATACATATGTACCACCATACATACATATGTACAGCCACATTTGCATACGTACATTTGTACAGCCATACATTCATATGTGCAGCCATATATACATACATACGTACAGCCATACATACATACAAATGTACAGCCATACATACATACACCCATGCAGACATACATACATACGTACAGCCATACACACATACATATGTACAGCCATACATACATACATACATATGTACAGTCATACATACATACATATGTACAGCCATACATACATATATACAGCCATACATACATGCATATGTACAGACATACATACATATGTACAGCCATACATACATAGAAATGTATAGCCATACATACAGCCATAAATACATATGTACAGCCATACATACATATGTACAGTCATACATACATAATTACATACGTATGTACAGCCATACATACTTACATACGTACATATGTACAGCCATACATACGTACATACATACATATGTACAGCCATACATACATACAAATGTACAGCCATACATACAGCCATACATACATATGTACAGCCATACATACATACATATGTACAGCCATACATACATACATATGTACAGACATACATACATACATGTGTACAGCCATACATATATACAGTCATACATACATATGTACAGCCATACATACATATGTACAGCCATACATGCAAACATACATACATACATACATATGTACAGCCATACATGCATTCAAACATTCATATGTACAGCCATAAATACATACATACATACATATGTACAGCCATACATAAAGCATATGTACAGCCATACATACATATGTACAGCAGTACATACATACATATGTACAGTCATACATACGTACATATGTTCAGCCAAACATACATTCACACATACATACATATGAACAGCCATGCATACATGCAACCATACATACATACATATGTACAGCCATACATACACACATACATGCATATGTACAGCCATACATACATTCAACCATACATTCATATGTACTGATATGGAAATTTAATTAGGATAAAAATATCCTTCCGTGTTTGCTGCTTGCTTCTCCAAATCTCTATTTAATGTCTTCTTTGAGCGCTCAGAACGAAATGAAAACTGTCCACAACGCAAATGTCAGTATAACAGTTCGTCAAAGACATACATTTATTATTCATTCAAGGTTTTATACATTTACAAAAAGGGGCTGGTTAGTCAATTAACATACAATTAAAAGCTGCTAGATTATTGGCTGTTCTAGTGTAAATATGATAATTATGATAATCATGATAAAAAGAGCTGAAGTTGCAGAATTATTGTTTTATATTCTTTTGACCTAGTTGTCTTGCATGACTGAAGAGACCCTTGTGGCGTATAGCGGTGCTTCCCCGCCTCCCACCAATCCCATAACAACAAAACACAACAGGCCTGGATGGGTTGAACAGGTCGGTCACAGTTTATTTAAATTATAAGCAGGGAGGGGCAAATACGGTCCGGAACCGCCTCTCTGCTGAGAACCCCCGGCGCCGCCGGTGGGCGTAGACTATAAGCAGAGAGGGGCAAATACGATCCGCAACGGACTCTCTGCCAAGGACCCCCGGTGCCGCCGGTGGGCGGGCAGGCAGATGAGAGGTTACGTACCGTTGCCCCCCCATACTACCGCTGTGACAATGCATACAACCATAAAACTTTGTAAGTGATGAGAATGGTATTTTTTTTTTTAACATTATATACAATAGCCATACGGCCAATCTTCGAATATACAGGGAAGGGAGGGTGGGACAAGACTTCCACTGATCAGCCGAGGGAGGAAGAGGAAGGGTCCAGCCCTCGCACGAGAATTTAACCCCTGAGGGTGTGGCCGGACTCCACTTCCCCCTCGTCCCCACTGGTCAGTGAAGTCCGGTATATGGCATCACCTGGGAGGGGAGTGACGGGAGGAGGGAAGCACAGCCCCCATTTCATTTTAAGTTATAGTCTATATGGGCTCCTCAGTCAGAAGCTCGATCCCTATTCGGTGCCGTGCTTGCCAGACTGAAGAGACCCTTGTGGCGTATAGCGGTGCTTCCCCGCCTCCCACCAATCCCATAACAACAAAACACAACAGGCCTGGATGGGTTGAACAGGTCGGTCACAGTTTATTTAAATTATAAGCAGGGAGGGGCAAATACGGTCCGGAACCGCCTCTCTGCTGAGAACCCCCGGCGCCGCCGGTGGGCGTAGACTATAAGCAGAGAGGGGCAAATACGATCCGCAACGGACTCTCTGCCAAGGACCCCCGGCGCCGCCGGTGGGCGGGCAGGCAGATGAGAGGTTACGAACGTTGCCCCCCCATACTACCGCCACGGAGGATCATGTGTATACCTACACAGGACTCCGACCCCCACACAACGACCTGTTCGAACCCCATCCTGTAAATTGTTTAATAATATAACGAGTCCAATATTGTTCAAGTGAACGCCGTCCAGTCTCGTAGGTTGGAATTGTCCTTTTGCAGTTCGTGGTTAACCACAATGCCAGGTTTTCTCAAATGAAATTTGCCATTTTTTTTTTTGTTTATTTTCTTTCTTGATTTGTTGATGGCTTTCGGGTCTTTGGCTCCCCGCCAGACAGCGCGTGGTATTATGTCAGACCACACCACCACCATATCAGGGCCAGCAGGCAAAGTGTCGTATATCTGTCTATATTGTTGCGTATAGCTCGGTATATATATATATTTATTTATTATTTATTTTTTTTTTTCTTCCGCCAATTCATTTCCACAGGCGAGCAGTACCAATATCACCGACCCTTTGGCCGTCTTAACCACGTTGAAATATTTGCTGCCACCGCAGCCTCTGATGCTACTCCAGATGACCTCCAGTTCCACTTTTTTTTTTTTTTATTATAATCCGGGCGTATGCTGGCCTTTTTGTACGCCCAATATACATAATAATCCGCAAGCACCCAAACTGTAGGTTTGTGGCCGCCTGTAAGAAACGAGAGGTGTTAGAGCAGATCTGACCTTATATACTGTATCTTGCGAAACATGCGGATTTCCAGCGGCCTAATCTCTGGACTTCAGCTTCCGATACGCCGGCCCTGGCAGCTTCATAGGCTGCCCCTATTCTGAAGGGATGTGTCCCGAATTGTTTTGGGTTACCGCCGACTTCTTCCACGCAATGTTAAAGATTGTGTGAAAATGATGTTTGGTGAGCGGGGACCCGTCGGTGTATGATAGAAGAATCTACTGTCGTGTGTTATAAACGCAAAGCGCTTCGCTATTTTTACCGGGCATATCGGGCCGTCTAAAACCTTGAGCAAGACCCACGCACCTCTACCGGTGGGTTCGCATTTGGACTTCTGAACTCTAATTTGTAAAGCGTCGCTACATTTGACGACGCCCTTGTTGATCAACCCGCCCACCGATGTGTTTTTTTTTTTTTTTTTTTGACCGCGGCACTGGTTCGCCGACACGCAGCGCCCCGAAAATGCAAAGTGCCCCGAAAATGCAATTGCAAACACTGTAGATATTAGGGTCGCCTCGTACTGCGACTTGCAAACTGACGTCGAGATTATGATATCGCGCAACAGGCTTACAGACATGGAGCGACGACGTTCCTGACTAGGTTGGAGCCTCTTCCGGCCTTTAACGGCTTGCCTGATAAGGAAGTATTAAGTAACGTTGCCTCAACCTAGAAACTGGAAGAAAAAGGATTATTCCTGCTAGGTATCGCTGCGCTGACGTACCCAACGCTCCTCTATTCCTGAGTTGATTCAGGAGTTCTACTAAAACGTTGCCGCTGGGCCGAAAATGTGTATCTACTGGCCTTCCCCTGTTTAAGGAGCGCCATTCCTCCCACGCCTTACCGTAGACCTACCAGGTAGCCGATGTCACTGAGGCTTGGAACAATTTGAAGGCCTGCTAATCAGAAGACAACAGGGAGTTAACAATCACATCTTCAGCGATAGACGTAAATCTGGCACGACACCAGACGTGTCTAAGGCATAATAACGCTAAGCGGCGCCGCAGCGCGTGAATGGGCAGGAGAAGAGAACACTGTTCAAACTTCTTGCGGTTCCTGGGTGTTTGTTTAGACGTGATGTTAGAGTTTTCCAAATGGGTACCCCAAGGCTGTATGGCTGTTACTATTGAGGGCTGCGGCCCCAGGTGGATATGGTCCATAAAACAAGCCAGTTGCATTTACACCATTGGTTTTTTGGAGATTGTGACAAAATATTATTGATATCTCAAACAACCCCTAGACCTAATTCCTTGCTCGGCGCTTCCTGCGCCATTACGCATGCATGTCCCTTGTAGGAATCTAAGAATGACTACCAGGCAAGCAAATCTGCTTTCAAGGAGCGGTTAAGTCTGATCTATATCCCGGCTGGGTAATGCCTTTTTGTTGACGACGATAGGTGGCGTGTAAAATCTGCCCATTGCGAATTGAGCTACCCTAGCGAGTGCGTCCACTGAAGGGTGACTTTCAGCTTTGAGGTAAGTTTCAAACGTTCTGCCGCTTTTTTGTAGTTTATCCGGCGGTAAACGAAAAAACCGTTTTATTGGTATATATTTGAAATGCCGAGGAAAGGGAGCACGTTGTATGGTCCGATCGTTTTTCCGGGTGAAGGTGGATGAAGTGCTGGGCTATAGGTTTTTGAACTTCTGGAGGTTGCACGGGCCGATTGTTTTTCCGATGCTAGTGCATAAATGATTTTCAGAGATCAGGCTTAAGTTTCTGGAAGTCTAGAAGGGTATTGGAGAGCTTGAAGTAGTGACATGTTATGGAGCAGCCCAACGGAAGGCTCATATAGGATTAAAAGTACTGGTTCACCGCATAACGGTTCACCGCAACGTTATGGACGTCTCTTCTGAGGGTGACGCGTCGTTAACTGAATCGCCTATTGGGAAGGAAGGTGATGTTTTAGATGGTATATATACAATTATTTTTTTTATTTATTTATTTATTTTTTTTGAAGAATGCCTAGGGAGAGTTTCTGAACTTACTCATCGGTAACGATTTACATGGGCCCGCCAACCTGCTTAGCTCTACCTATTTGTGATATTCTGCTGTAGAAACTTGGAGGATTCCCGCGACGATTTTAGATTATTTCCCCCGGGGTTATAATTATTCTGTTTGATTTACTCCTTGAGGCACTTTCTCAGCTTAACTTCCGCGATAGACGTACCTCTGGCGCGACACCAGGTGTTGTCTAAAGCATTTTTTTTTTTTTTTTATATTTTCCATTCCGTAAACCAGCAGCTTAACCACTCAGCCATCAACTCAAACAGCGAAGACTGCATTTAAGACCATAATATACCTGCTGAGCCGCTTCTTTTTCAGGATAAAGGTATAGCCATGACGTAAGTGCTCCGTTTGCTTGGTGGGTACGCCCTGATGCAGGGGTGTCCGCCAGCACAGCACTGGTCCACGAAACGCTGCTGAGCAGCTTTATCTGAGCATCATTGCTCGTAGGCGAACATTTGTTACTTTAACTCCCCAGTCACAGAAGTGACCATATATCGATGTAATCATTGTTCCAGATTTTTTCTTTTGTCTCTAGGTCTATGTGTGCGCCTAGAGGGCTGATACCACAGTAAAACGCGTCCTTGTGTAGGCTCGCTGAATTAGGTTTAGGTGTTGTTCTGGTGACGGATGACCCAGTAGGGTGATCCAGTTTTTGAATCGGCGCCCTGACGGCGGACGCCAGATCGCTGTCTCCAGTGGTGTGTTGTGCAACGTTAGGTTCATTTATCGTGCGTAACTCACCACTGTCGGTCGTAGGCGGGGCGTCCTGGGCGCTGGCGGCTCCGGCTGATGGAGATTCTCCGTCAGCGGTGGAAGTGCTGGCTTGTTGGCTGCTAATAAAGGGGTCATTAGGAGATGAGGCTTTGCCTCCCCGGGTGCGTGACAACCTTTGGTTGTCGTGCGCCAGGGGCCGAGTAACAAACTCTGTAAGCGGGTTTTCCGCGCCGTAGAGGATGTCGTTCTGGCCAGGTGCCCTGTGGGCTGTAGCGGATTCCCTCCGTCGGGAAGACCGCGTTGCGGAACGTGAGCGCCGTCTTGCGCTGGATCCATATGACCGTCTGTCGTGACCCTCAGACGTGTCGGACCGTCCCGAAGTTGACGGTGAGCGCCATCTGGAGGACCGTGATCTGCGGTAATCCCTGTAGGTGCTGCGTCTTTGTCTGTCCCTGAAACGAAAACAGCAACAACCAGGGGGACAGCGAAAATGTCTGTGGGAATCTTCGGAGGAAGAGGGTGAGGGTCGACGACGTTCATGATTAATGCGACCGTGGCTACGGACAGCATCAGGGGCGCTAGGATCTAGTGACCGGGGAACGGGGTTCTGGAGCTGGCTATATGACAGCTGCGGGGCAGTATTGTGTGGCGGAGGAGACGGCATATTATATGGCCGCGACGGCGCGGGGGATGTGAGTAGGTGGGGGTAATTGTGTGATCGCTGAAGCTGTGTTCTTGGGTCGCGGGGGGGGGTTGGTGGCATGTTATGTGTAGTGGTGTTTATGTGGCGTATTGCGCCCCTTGCTGCGGAGCGCGCTGAGCGGTCGGGTTGGACCGGACAGCGCGCTCCGCCGACGCAGGAACCATATTTACCCTGGGCCGTGCGATATCCCGAGCAGGCGGCACTGCTGCGCCTGCCAGGGAAAAGCTGCGGCCCAGGCGGGATGAGACGGGCACTTGCCGGCGAGTGCCTCCCTGCAGCATAGGAGCTGACAGGTTGCTTGTGGCATTTTTTTTTTTTTTTTTTGCTGCAGCCTGACCTTCCTGCAACCAGGGGGTTAGTTGTACATAACAATTAATTGTATTCTGTGCGGTGTTGGAGGGGCAGGGGTTAATGTGGTTACAGTACTGTTAGTGACTGGGGCATTGGCGGTTAGTATTGGCGTGTTTGTGATACGTGAGTGCATACGTGTTTTATACTTTATTTGATGCAGAGCGCGCTGGTCGGTCTGTATGGACCAATCGGCGTGCTCTGCAGCAGCGTGGTTATATTTTGTGGCTGCTCCGGCGTCCCTCCTCGCAGGCAGTGCACATGTGCCTGCTGGAGAGTCGCTTTGGAGCAGGCCACGTAATGTTTTGGGGCCGTTAAGGCTCCGTACAGGCATCGCTATTGTGCCTGAAGGAGAGAGATGCAGAGCTGGCCCTGCACCACCGCCGACCGGAAGTCGACTGGCAGAGACCGGAAGTGACGTTTGATAGTGGGCGGAGCTACCCAGGAGTGCACAGTGAGGCCTACCCGGCCCAAAAGCCGGGAGTAAAGTACGGGGAACAGCCGCATCAGGCGGAGGCGGCCACGGTACATGGGGGCAACAGCGCGCGGGAGGTGAGGAGCAGGACCGACTCCCAGGAGCCGGCCGCGGTGGCAGCCCGGAGAGGGCCCGCGGCCTACCGAGAAAGGCAGCGGCAGTAGCTGGGGGGCCCAGGGTCCAGGAGCAGGCCGTGCTAAAGGCCACAAGCTGCACTCCGCGTGCCAGGAGCCCCGCACACGCGGTCATACCCACCCGATCCGCCATCCCTTCAGCAGGTCCCCGGCACCAGGCGCCCCCGCAGCAATATGCAGGGGAGACCCATGACTGTCTGAGGGCCACAGCTCCGGAACCAGGAGGGACCGGCAAAGCACCAGGCCCGATGGCCAAAGGTGAGACACGGGCTGCCCGGAGGGGAAGTGAGGGGAGAACAGAACGCGACGACGGAGGGGCAGACGGAGACGACAGTGGAGCACGGGGCCTGGGAGAGGGGGCGAACATCGGGGAGGCCTGCGGCGACGCTGGAGAGGGCACAGGGAGGTGAGCACTAAGGGAGGACAGTAAAGATTGTATCCACGGCTCACCTTCCTGTGCTGCTCTCTGCCGCAGGGCCTCAGTTAGGGGATCAGACGTCACTGCAGGGACAAGACTTCCACTGATCAGCTGAGGGAGGAAGAGGAAGGGTCCAGCCCTCGCACGAGAATTTAACCCCTGAGGGTGTGGCCGGACTCCACTTCCCCCTCGTCCCCACTGGTCAGTGAAGTCCGGTATATGGCATCACCTGGGAGGGGAGTGACGGAAGGAGGGAAGCACAGCCCCCATTTCATTTTAAGTTATAGTCTATATGGGCTCCTCAGTCAGAAGCTCGATCCCTATTCGGTGCCGTGCTTGCCAGACTGTAAGGTAAACAACAGATAGCTAATAAGACTTCATGTTCTTGTTCCTTATGAAGGCCTTATGAAGGCCAGATTTCTTTAAAACGACTGATTATATCTGGCCTAGAAATATGTGAGCACAAGGGTTTTTTAGCAAGTGAGATCTATCTAACTGTGAATTGTGAATACATATATGTGAATATACTTTGAATATATGGAATACATATATATTTCCATGACAGTCCCCCCTTAGATACCACTTGCCCTAAAAAACCTGCTCCTGGCCCAAGCGCTGCAACTCTTTTGTTCTGCCTGCGAGTTGAGACACCGCTAGCGCATGTCTCCCCCACCGAATATAGACTTTTCGCAAATGGGCGGTCAGGAGGACTGTCCCTGTCGGAGGTTTATGTGTTTGCAATCATAGTCTCTTTATTTGATAGGATGTTTCATCAAGGATGTGTATTCTCAGTCTGGAGGTAGTTCGGAGATCTGGTCAAGCCAGGCAGTTCCATCCGGACTGGTGCGAGGTCCAAGATGGTGAGTGGCATCAAATTGGTTGTCTCCTGAACAGTTTTTTCCATTATCCTGCGGATACAAGGAATTACACAGCAACCAGTAATTAATGCAAAAATGAGAACCCCCATAATGGCTGTCTCAACCTGTGCCAACATTTTCTGCCACCCACTCATCCACCCAAAGTATCGATCCCATGGGTCAGTGACACCTGAGTTCTGTTTCAGTTCCTCTGATAACTCAGTAAGTTTCTGTATTGCCATTGTGACTTTACCATTTGGGCCAGTGTTGTCTGGGATGTGGGTGCAACAGGTGTCTTTGATCATTTTGTAAACACCTCCTTTCTCAGCTAGAATCATATCCAAAGCCATTCTATTCTGGAATGCCATAATGGAAGTGGGGCCTAACTGTGCTGCCAAACCTTTTACAGCATCTATGGTGAAGTTAACAAATCTCTGCTGGTTATAATAGATGTAATTTATCCAATCAACATTTTTGTTTATAGTGACTCAAATCCTGCTTTAACTTGGTCTCTGGCCTTGAACTCATCAGGTAGGTCATCTGGTCATCTGTCTGGTCAGTCAGAGCATCCACGACATCCTTCATGGCTTAGGTGTCTCTCCTGGTACGGGAGCTTCCTTGCAATGCGATACGTGGATCCAAACAGGCTTTCCCTCTAGTTACACAGAGGTTGATGTCATCTGGGGCTCTTGGACAGGATCATCAAATCTGGCAGTGAGGAGAAAAACTCGAGAATGGACATTAGTTTTTGACCAATTCAATTACATAAGTGTTATGATTTGGTAGCTGAGGAGAGCAGGCAAAAAAGGCAATACACCAGAGAGGTTGGAATCTATGGGATTGCAGTACCCTGACTAACCACCACAACTAAAGGCAGCCGTGGAGCGTTCCTACGTTGGTCCTAGACGCCTCGTCACAGCCTGAGAAGCTAACTACACCTAAAGATAGAAAAAGGAAAGCTATCTGCCCCGGAGCAGATCCCCAAAGAACATAGGAAGCCCCCAAACATGTAATGGCGGTTAGACAAGAGGAAATACAGACACAGACAGAAAATAGAATGAGCAAACGCTGGGGCCCAATCTGTCTAGATAGAAAAGGATAGGAAAGGCACTTACTACAATCCCAAAAAACCCTGAAAAGTACCAACTCTACTAATTACAAAAACACCTGAGATCACACGACCTCTACCACCTAAATTAGTTCTCTGGTGTAACAAAAACTAAACAGCAACCACTGAAAAAACTGGAAAAGGCAAATGAACAAACAACAGTGGCTGAACTAAACTGAGAGGAGCATAAGCCCCCCGAAGGGGACCCGGCAGACCCCCACAGAAGTGCAGGACAAAATGCAGGCACCAAAAAACTAAAAGAAGAAAATGTCTTATCTGTTAGCAGAAGATGCAGGCACAAAACAGCTTTTTCTGGGTCTCTGGGAGTGTGCCTTACGCTAAACAGTGCAATTAGGAGTGTGTCATGCCATGGTTTGCGTGTCTCTTGGGCAATTTTTTCAGCATTCTATTCTTAAGTGTTTCGTTCAGTTTTTCTACCTTCCTGCTGCTCTGGGGGTGGTAAGGAGTGTGTAGGCCTAGATCTGACCCTACTGCTAATCGGGTCTTGTGTGTCAGATTTGCTGTGAATGCGGGTCCCTAATCACTTTCTATCATTTCTGGAACCCCGTATCTGCACACTATTTTCTGAAAGTAGCTGCTTTGCAGTAGTCTTTGCTGACTTGGAAGGCTTCTGTTCATCTTGAAAATACTTCTTTTGACCACAATGGCGTATTTGAATCCTTCACTTGGCGATATCTGGATGTGGTCTATCTGGATCCTTTGAAGCTGGTAGAGTGGTCTTTCCAGATGAGGTGAGGGGGACTTTCTTCCATACGTCCAGGCTTGCATTTGCCGCAGGTCGGACAGCTGCTGGTGAATTTGGCTGTTAGGGTGGAGATCCCTGAAGCGAAACAGTAAGCACCAATCAGATCATTCATCTGTGTCTTTAATATGTGGATGTGGGTCCATGTACCCATTGGACCACCATAGGGTGCATACTTTGTGGTAGGCAGAGTTTGAAGTCTATTATTGATAGCCTTCCTTCTTCACGTGTTGCTTTTTTCCCATTCAGCTCTTTTTCTCCTTTTGGAGCTTGGTCTTGTAACTTCTTGGGCAGATTCCAGGACGTCTCTTTGTCAGGTTTCTTGTCTTCAGTCGTCATGTAGTAGCCGTCCGGCTCTACGACCTCTCCCACTTCTCCATGTTGTCTTCCTTTGGCTGCTTCTTTGGCTGCCATGTCCGCCATGTTATTGCCTCACGCCTCTTCTGTTCTCAGTTTTCCATGCACTTTGATTTTTCAAATTGCCACCATTTTGGAAGTTGGAGTATACCCAGTAGGTCCCTGAAGGCTCCATGATGCTTCACGGTTGTCCCGTTTGCTGTGATGAAGTCCCTTGTAGCCCAGATGGGTCTAAAGTCGTGTGCTATGCCATGCGAGTACCTGTAGTCCGTGTAGATGTTTGCAGTCTTGCCTTCTGCCATCTGGCAGGCCTTCGTCGGCGCTATCAATTCTGCTTCCTGGGCTGACAGGCTAGGTGACAGACTTCTGGACCACAGGATTTCTTGATTGCTGGTCACTGCACTTCCTGTGTTGAAACTTCTTCTGGAGCCATCCAAGTATCCCCTCTTGGGAGTGGGAGTAGAGTGGCCGGGCTGAGGACTGTAGGTCTGGAGACGGTGACATTATGAGACAAAGGCAATAGAGGCGCCACAAAGATGCCTGGCGGTGGGGAGATTACTGTTGGTTGAGCTTGATTGAAGATTGCCAAGATGTCATGCGGAGTGAGAGTTTCCAGTGGCTGTCCAAGAGTGATGTCAGCAACCTTGTCCAGGAGGGTGTGTGCTGCAGATACTGCCATCAGGCAGGAGGGTGCTCTTCTTGCAACTGGATCCAAGCGGGCTGAGAGGCAGCCTAAAAGTCTCTGTTTTCCCCCGTGAATCCGTGCCAGGACTCCAGTAGCATGACCTTCTTTCTTCCATCAGGTAGACGGAAAGACTTTTCATAGTCAGGTAGGCCTGGTATTGGCGCTGAGATTGTGGAGTTCTTCCAATCTCCTGAATGGGTTGAAGGCTGTGTCTGATAGAAGGAGCGGGGTTGCGTTGATGCAAGCGCACAGAGGCTGCATTAGGACTGAGGCATCAGGGATCCAGGTTCTGCAATATGACACTAGACCAGGGAAGGCCTGCAGCATTCTTGGAGTTGTTGGGGGAGCCATCTTCTCCATAGTGGTCTCCCAGTCTTTTGACATGTGTTTCGTCTGGTGGGCAATACAGTGTCCCAGGGATGTAACTTGCTTCTGGCATCACTGGACTTTGTTCTTCCAGACCTTGCGTTGCTGTTCTTCCAGGTAGAGTAGGAGAGATAAGGAATAGGCTGTGCAGGTGTCGATGTCAACCACACAAAAGAGAAAGTCATCCACGTGTTGTAGAAGAGTGACTCTTGCATATTCTGCAATCCAGTTGACGAGGATGGAGGACATTGTCTTGGTGAAACTTGAAGGGCTTGTTTTGAGCACCTTGAGACAACACTGTCCATATGCACTGCACTGGTGCGTGAAAGCAGGCCTCCAGGTGGAGGGGAAACACTGAAGAAGGTACTGGCCAGGTTGATCACCGTGAATACCGTTGCGGTGACTGGGACTCTTGAGAGCAGAGTGTGATGGTACAGCACTGTTGGGGTTTCAAATACCGTAGCCTCTTTCGCGGCCTCCAGGCCTTGCACCATTCTGAACTCAGTGGGGTTTACAGTCTTTTTCTTCACTGTGGAAAGCTGGGATTGATTCCAATGGGCGAGGCAGCCCAGTTTGGCCTTGTCCTTCAGTATGCGGCAGGGGACTCCCATCTGCTGGTGCAGACCTGGCGGGAAAACAAGCCGTCTACTAGGATCCATCATGAGAGATGACGACCAGCTGGCTTTCTTGTTCTCCACCAAGACAGTCACTGTGTTAGCACCTGCTCTGGTCACAGGGGGTCTTCTTGTTGGGACGTCTCCTTAAACGGCTGCTTTTCTCTCAGCACGGGCCATCAGTAGTTTCTTTTTCTCCAGCTCGGTCTCAGGTCAGTATTTGTGCACAAGTTTGAAGAGCTGAGTGGCCTTTTGCCGGTCTAGGGCCTGGGTGAACTGGTTGATTGCAGGGGGCACCTCCTGGTGCTTGCAAAAGATGAACCTCTGACGTTGGAGCTGGATGAGGTGTTGCCATTCCATGAAGCGAGTAGGGTCCTTCTTGAGTTGAATATCCTGGCCAATGTCAAAGTTCTAAGGCCGTCTTCTTAGGCGAGCTCACTTAGACCTTCAGTTGGTCAGAGACATCTTGACCCTGGGTGATGGAGTGGCTTTTCTGGTACTATGTCCAGCACCTCCTGTGATAGGTCTGCAGTGTGGTTGTTTGAGGTTCCTGTTTCTTCTTGGGTCAGAGGTGAAGAAAGTGTCATGGTCCCATCTTCCTGGAACACTCTGGTCGCTTTCAGCTTCTGCAGTAGGTCCACTCCCAATAGGTTGAGGGTGCAGGTTTTTTACACAACAAACTGGGACATGATGGAGTGTTCTGGCTGAGTCCACACGCTCAGGGGCTTCATAATCTGGAAATATCTGACTTGACCATCAATTCCCATGCAGGAAGCAGAAGATTCTGATAGATAGGTGAGGTTGCGGAGTTCCACAAGAAAAGATCTGACTACGCCATCCACTCTCAGGATATTGGTCCCACTGGTGGGGTTCCCTGTGGACTTGGTGTGCTCTTGTCCTATGGACGGGGTTCTTCACTGCTTTCTGTGTTTCTTCTTTTTCTGGGTGAAGTCAGTGTTCTGCACCGGTTCCGGAAATGACCAAACTCGCCACAGTTGTAACACTTGACATCCCTTCTGTCCCGGCGGGACTCAATCCTTTTTGCTACTGTGAGCAGGGTATCCATTGCTATTGACGTGTACTCAGGCCTGGCTGCTACCAGTGGTTTCCTGATTGGTTCTCTCAGTCCATGCACAAAAGCCTGTGCCAACATCCGTCTGTGTGTCTGATCATGGGTAATGAGGCCCAAATCTTGAAACACTTGCATTACTCTGTCATGGAACTTCTCCACAGACTCTGTCTTGTCTTGACTCATGTCATGTAGGCTGAGAGTTTGTCCTGTCAGTCTGCTTTTGGCCCATTCTCTGAGTTGCTCAATTAGCTTTGGTCCTGTCTCCCAGGCATACGCATCTAACTCTGTTGGAAGCTTGAAGTGTTCTCTCATAATTGGCCAGAATGCATCACCTGCTTTTATTTCCATTACGGTCCAGAGATCAGTCCAGGCTGCTGCATACGTTCGCTGGATCTGCTGCATTTTTTGGCAAAATGGCATGGGGTGTATCCCTGGGTCTGGCAGCATACTGATCACCTGGCTTGGGATGAAGGGCTCATAGGATGGTGCCTCTATCTGTCCCTGCTCTATTGGTGCTTGTGTGTTTCTTTCCATAGTATTGGGCAGCATGTGTGACGTTGCATCTTCATCTTCATCAGACAAGAAGTGACATGGTGTACTTGGTGCATACACTGGGTGAGATTTGGGCTTTAAAGTTGTCTTGCTGCATGGGGATTTCCCACTTCCTTGCTGAGGCTGCGGTGGATCAGTGTCATGGTTCCATGCTGGCAGCCCTGCTCGGCACTGAGGTTCCTCATTTGTCTCTGTAGCTATACCACCCCCCTGTGAAGCCCTAGCTGTGGACTGTTGTGTCTGGGGGCTACATGTAGCGTTTTGTGTAGGGAGATCTGCACTTTCTTCTCCTGATATAATGACTGGCAATGTTTGTACTGTGCTTGGGATAGACAAGGTGCCCTGTGCTGGAGACACTGAATACAGGGACACCACATTGCTTGGATTGGGCGTTGACCCAGTTGATAACGAAGTAGAAAAAAGAGGAAGAGAAGGGAGGTGTGAGGGAGGAGCGAGAGAAAGAGGAGGGGGGGAGAAGAGTGAAAGGGGGAAAAGAGAGAAAGATGGAGGAGAGAGAGAGAAGAAAGATGGAGGGGGAGAAGTAGAAGAAGATGAAGAACAAGATTTGAGAGTTGGAGAGGAAGAGATAGAAGAAGAGGAAGATGAAGAAAATGGATGTGTCAAAGATGTGAGGGAGGGGAAAGAAGGAATGAGAGGGATGGCAGTGAGGAAAGAGGAGAAAAGTCTGAAGAAGGAGAAAGGGACTGAGAGAAGAAAAAGGAGAGGGTGTCCCCCCTGTGACTCTTGAGAGGGGATGGTTGAAACAAAAATGCCTTCTCCCTGTGGAGAGAGGCGGGGAGCGTTTTTCCCTGTACAAGGCTCCTTACTCAATGAGAGCAGCCTACATCTGTCCCATGTCTCCACATGATGGACATGTGATGTGTGTGACTTTGAATTCTGCTCTTGTGACATGTCAGTGATCTTTTTCTCACAGATGATTTAACACCTTTTCAAACTTATTCACATAAAAAAAAAAAAATCACTTCCTGGTCCGTTCAAATTAACTTGCTGTATCTTTTACACGATGCACCGCTGCTCTTTTATAGCAGATGGTAATCTATTAATAAACTTTCCCGTTACCTTTCAAATAACAAAAAACAAGAAAAAACATTTCATTATGCAGCGTAAAGGCTGCCTGTCTATTTGCTTCTCATTAATTTATAAAAAAAACTCAAAAAACAAAAACATAATATTCACAAAAATGAAAAGAATTAACCGAGACGCTCAAAAGCTGCTGAAATCCTAACTTTGCTTCTAAACAGCTAATTAAAATAAAATAAAATAAATAAAAAAAAAATACTCAAATAACTCTGAAAAACAACTTTTACTAAAAAGTATTAAAAAAACAAAAAGAAAAAGATGTGGAAAAATTATTGTAAATGATAAAAAAGAAAAGTATGTAAACTTTTGTTGTGTAGTTTTTCCTACCGCTCTCTGGAATGTCAGCTGGCTGCTGCCAGCACTTCCCCCTTCCCTTCTATCTCTGCTTGCTGTCTCTCCAGACACTGAAATCACGTATCAAAAAAAAAAAAAAAAAAATTATTATTCCTCAGAATAGCAAAAAAAAAAATAAAAGAATATAGTTCAGTCTGAATGCCTGATAATTTTCACGTTAAAACCTGTAGCCAAAAAACTAGCTTAAAAAAATAAAAATCAAAGCCAAAAAAACAGATGTGACAACATGATTAGCAGAGGAGGGGGGTCAAAGGGGTTTTCTCGCTGCTGCAGCCAGCACACTGCTCTGAATGAGATACTGACAGAGCGCACGGAGATGTGATTTAAAGCAACAGTACCTGATACAGACAGTTGACACGTACAATGAGACAGACACCCGGAGAATACGAATCCCTCTTTTGATGATCTGTGACACATACAAGCTGCTCTGGTAACTGATAACTCACCAATTGCACTGAGCGCGGTGAGGCTCAAGGTTCTATCGCTCTCTGTACCGTACGCCCTGGCCGGTGCGCCGGTCACAATAATCTGCAATAGCCTTCATCAAAATTCTCACTATCCACGTCTGATTTGACTGGGATGGCCTCCCGGTGCGTGGACGATTATTGTGAGAACTTATCCAAACAAAGCTTCTGCCCTTCACGTCTGATTTGACTGGGATGGCCTCCCGGTGCGTGAAAGTTTACTGCAGAAACTTAACCGAACAAAGCCCTCGCTTCTCACAACTGGATTTTTTGGGATAACCTCCCTCCAATGTGTGAAGAATATCTGCGTGGACTTATCCAAAACAAAGCTCCCGCCCTTCACGTCTGATTTGACTGGGATGGCCTCCCGGTGCGTGAAAGTTTACTGCGGGAACTTATGCAGCAATTTGTCTTTTGCTATCCAGCCCCCAGAAATCAGCAAGCAAAAACACAGTCACCGTTCCAACTTTCTCCCGGTTCACATAAAACATGAAACATATACAGCACAGCAGCAAACAACTTGGCTTATATCCCAGGGCTTTTGGATAAGGGTATGGACTTTTTACACAACCTGGGAATGCGGTGATGACCACGTCCGACCGGCTGGAAGTGTAGGCTAGGACTATGCACAGGGAACATTCAGGTAAGATGACAGAGTTTTCTTACCTTACTTATGGAGCTGCAGTCTCCGTCCCGTGTGCCAAGGCCAGGGCCAACACCCCCGTCTCTCCGGTCGGCCGGGTCCTCGTGCGTTTCGTCCAATGCCCCGCATGCAGGCGCCAACTGATATGGAAATTTAATTAGGATAAAAATATCCTTCCGTGTTTGCTGCTTGCTTTTCCAAATCTCTATTTAATGTCTTCTTTGAGCGTTCAGAACGAAATGAAAACTGTCCACAACGCAAATGTCAGTATAACAGTTCGTCAAAGACATACATTTATTATTCATTCAAGGTTTTTATACGTTTACAAAAAGGGGCTGGTTAGTCAATTAACATACAATTAAAAGCTGCTAGATTATTGGCTGTTCTAGTGTAAATATGATAATTATGATAATCATGATAAAAAGAGCTGAAGTTGCAGAATTATTGTTTTATATTCTTTTGACCTAGTTGTCTTGCATGACTGTAAGGTAAACAACAGATATCTAATAAGACTTCATGTTCTTGTTCCTTATGAAGGCCAGATTTCTTTAAAACGACTGATTATAGCTGGCCTAGTAATATGTGAGCACAGGGTTTTTTAGCAAGTGAGATCTATCTAACTGTGAATTGTGAATACATATATGTGAATATACTTTGAATATATGGAATACATATATATTTCCATGACAGTACAGCCACACATACATACAACCATACATACATACATACATATGTACAGCCATACATACATACATATATATACAGCCATACATGCATACATACATATATACATACATACGTGCATACATATGTATAGCCATATATACAAATATACATACGTACAGCCATACATATGTGCAGCCATACATACATACATATGTACAGCCATACATACATACAAATGTACAGCCATACATACAGCCATAAATACATATGTACAGCCATACATACATGCATATGTACAGCCATACATACATACATATGTACAGCCATACATACATATATATACAGCCATACATGCATACATACATATATACATACATACGTGCATACATATGTATAGCCATATATACAAATATACATACGTACAGCCATACATATGTGCAGCCATACATACATACATATGTACAGCCATACATACATACAAATGTACAGCCATACATACAGCCATAAATACATATGTACAGCCATACATACATGCATATGTACAGCCATACATACATACATATGTACAGACATACATACAAATGTACAGCCATACATACATACATATGTACAGCCATACATACGTACATACATACATATGTACAGCCATACATACATACATACATATGTACAGCCATAAATACATATGTACATCCATACATACATACAAACATATGTACAGCCATATATACAAACATACGTACAGCCATACATACATACAACCATACATACATATGTACAGACATACGTATGAACAGCCATGCATACATATATACAGCCACACATACACACATACATGCATATGTACAGCCATACATACATACATATGTACAGCCATACATACATACATACATATGTACAGCCATACATACAAACATACATATGTACAGACATACATACAACCATACATACATATGTACGGCCATACATACATTCAACCATACATCCATATGTACAGCCACACATACATACAACCATACATACATATGTACAGCCATACATACATACATGTGTACAGCCATACATACATACATATATACAAAAATATTTAGACTTGAGAGTCCTCAGTGGTTGATACCTTTTAATGGCTAACTGAAAAGATGGTAACAAATTGCAAGCTTTCGAGACTACGCAGGTCTCTTCATCAGGCAAAGACTAAAACAAAAGCTGAAGAATCACATATTTATACACAAGAGGACACAGGAATAATGCAATAGGTAAGACAAGTGACGTGAAGCGGAACTGTCATTATGGCAGAGGGGTTAACATAAATATGACTAGTTCATAGATAAGGAGTGAAGGTTTTATTACCCTCTGATTGGGGGTAATAAAACCTTCACTCCTTATCTATGAACTAGTCATATTTATGTTAACCCCTCTGCCATAATGACAGTTCCGCTTCACGTCACTTGTCTTACCTGTTGCATTATTCCTGTGTCCTCTTGTGTATAAATATGTGATTCTTCAGCTTTTGTTTTAGTCTTTGCCTGATGAAGAGACCTGCGTAGTCTCGAAAGCTTGCAATTTGTTACCATCTTTTCAGTTAGCCATTAAAAGGTATCAACCACTGAGGACTCTCAAGTCTAAATATTTTTCTATCTACTGGCTAACACGGTACGAAGATACACATCTTTCCTATACATATATACAGTCATACATACATATGTACAGCCATACATGCAAACATACATACATACATATGTACAGCCATACATGCATACAAACATTCATATGTACAGCCATAAATACATACATACATACATATGTACAGCCATACATAAAGCATATGTACAGCCATGCATACATATGTACAGCCACACATACACACATACATGCATATGTACAGCCATACATACATACATATGTATAGCCATACATACATACATACATATGTACAGCCATACATACAAACATACATATGTACAGACATACATACAACCATACATACATATGTACGGCCATACATACATTCAACCATACATCCATATGTACAGCCACACATACATACAACCATACATACATATGTACAGCCATACATACATACATGTGTACAGCCATACATACATACATATATACAAAAATATTTAGACTTGAGAGTCCTCAGTGGTTGATACCTTTTAATGGCTAACTGAAAAGATGGTAACAAATTGCAAGCTTTCGAGACTACGCAGGTCTCTTCATCAGGCAAAGACTAAAACAAAAGCTGAAGAATCACATATTTATACACAAGAGGACACAGGAATAATGCAATAGGTAAGACAAGTGACGTGAAGCGGAACTGTCATTATGGCAGAGGGGTTAACATAAATATGACTAGTTCATAGATAAGGAGTGAAGGTTTTATTACCCTCTGATTGGGGGTAATAAAACCTTCACTCCTTATCTATGAACTAGTCATATTTATGTTAACCCCTCTGCCATAATGACAGTTCCGCTTCACGTCACTTGTCTTACCTGTTGCATTATTCCTGTGTCCTCTTGTGTATAAATATGTGATTCTTCAGCTTTTGTTTTAGTCTTTGCCTGATGAAGAGACCTGCGTAGTCTCGAAAGCTTGCAATTTGTTACCATCTTTTCAGTTAGCCATTAAAAGGTATCAACCACTGAGGACTCTCAAGTCTAAATATTTTTCTATCTACTGGCTAACACGGTACGAAGATACACATCTTTCCTATACATATATACAGTCATACATACATATGTACAGCCATACATGCAAACATACATACATACATATGTACAGCCATACATGCATACAAACATTCATATGTACAGCCATAAATACATACATACATACATAATGTACAGCCATACATAAAGCATATGTACAGCCATGCATACATATGTACAGCCACACATACACACATACATGCATATGTACAGCCATACATACATACATATGTATAGCCATACATACATACATAACATATGTACAGCCATACATACAAACATACATATGTACAGACATACATACAACCATACATACATATGTACGGCCATACATACATTCAACCATACATCCATATGTACAGCCACACATACATACAACCATACATACATATGTACAGCCATACATACATACATGTGTACAGCCATACATACATACATATATACAAAAATATTTAGACTTGAGAGTCCTCAGTGGTTGATACCTTTTAATGGCTAACTGAAAAGATGGTAACAAATTGCAAGCTTTCGAGACTACGCAGGTCTCTTCATCAGGCAAAGACTAAAACAAAAGCTGAAGAATCACATATTTATACACAAGAGGACACAGGAATAATGCAATAGGTAAGACAAGTGACGTGAAGCGGAACTGTCATTATGGCAGAGGGGTTAACATAAATATGACTAGTTCATAGATAAGGAGTGAAGGTTTTATTACCCTCTGATTGGGGGTAATAAAACCTTCACTCCTTATCTATGAACTAGTCATATTTATGTTAACCCCTCTGCCATAATGACAGTTCCGCTTCACGTCACTTGTCTTACCTGTTGCATTATTCCTGTGTCCTCTTGTGTATAAATATGTGATTCTTCAGCTTTTGTTTTAGTCTTTGCCTGATGAAGAGACCTGCGTAGTCTCGAAAGCTTGCAATTTGTTACCATCTTTTCAGTTAGCCATTAAAAGGTATCAACCACTGAGGACTCTCAAGTCTAAATATTTTTCTATCTACTGGCTAACACGGTACGAAGATACACATCTTTCCTATACATATATACAGTCATACATACATATGTACAGCCATACATGCAAACATACATACATACATATGTACAGCCATACATGCATACAAGCATTCATATGTACAGCCATAAATACATACATACATACATATGTACAGCCATACATAAAGCATATGTACAGCCATACATACATATGTACAGCAGTACATACATACATATGTACAGTCATACATACGTACAAATGTTCAGCCAAACATACATTCACACATACATATGTATAGCCATGCATACATACATATGTACAGCCATACATACATATGTACAGCTATACATAAATTCATACATACATACAGTCATGGCCAAAAGTTTTGAGAATGACACAAATATTATATTTTCACATGATCTGCTGCCCTCTGGTTTTTATGTGTGTGTTTGACAGATGTTTTTATCACAGACAGAAATATAATTGCAAATATATGAGTAACAAAAGCTTATATTGACAGTTAGAATGAGTTAATGCAGCAAGTCAATATTTGCAGTGTTGACCCTTCTTCTTCAGGACCTCTGCAATTCTCCCTGACATACTCTCAATCAACTTATGGACCAAATCCTGACTGATAGCAGTCCATTCTTGCACAATCAATGCTTTCATTTTGTCAGAATTTTTAGGTTTTTGTTTGTCCACCCATCTCTTGATGATTAACCACAAGTTCTCAATGGGATTAAGATCTGGGGAGTTTCCAGGCCATGGACCCAAAATCTCTATGTTTTGTTCCCTGAGCCATTTGTTATCACCTTTGCTTTATGGCAATGTGCTCCATCATGCTGGAAAAGGCATTGTTGATCGCCAAACTGCTCTTGGAGGGTTGGGAGAAGTTGCTCTTGGAGGACATTCTGGTACCATTCTTTATTCATGGCTGTGTTTTTAGGCAAGACTGTGAGAGAGCCGATTCCCTTGGCTGAGAAGCAACCCCACACATGAATGGTTTCAGGATGCTTAACAGTTGGCATGAGACAAGACTGGTGGTAGCGCTCACCTTGTCTTCTCCGAATGAGGCGTTTTCCTGATGTCCCAAACAATCGAAAAGGGGATTCATCAGAGAAAATAACTTTACCCCAGTCCTCAGCAGTCCATTGCCTGTACCTTTTGCAGAATATCAGTCTGTCCATGATGTTTTTTCTGGAGAGAAGTGGCTTCTTTGCTGCCCTCCTTGAGACCAGGCCTTGCTCCAAGAGTCTCCGCCTCACAGTGCGTGCAGATGCACTCACACCTGCCTGCTGCCATTCCTGAGCAAGCTCTGCACTGCTGGTAGCCCGATCCCACAGCTGAAACACTTTTAAGAGACGGTCCTGGCGCTTGCTGGTCTTTCTTGAGCGCCCTGGAGCCTTTTTGGCAACAATGGAACCTCTCTCCTTGAAGTTCTTGATGATGCGATAGATTGTTGACTGAGGTGCAATCTTTCTAGCTGCGATACTCTTCCCTGTTAGGTCATTTTTGTGCATTGCAATGATGACTGCACGTGTTTCTTTAGAGATAACCATGGTTAACAGAAGAGAAACAATGATGCCAAGCACCAGCCTCCTTTTAAAGTGTCCAGTGGTGTCATTCTTACTTAATCATGACAGATTGATCTCCAGCCATGTCCTCATCAACACCCACACCTGTGTTAATGGAGCAATCACTGAAAAGAGGTTAGCTGGTCCTTTTAAGGCAGGGCTGCAATGATGTTGAAATGTGTTTTGGGGATAAAGTTCATTTTCTAGCCAAATATTGACTTTGCAAGTAATTGCTGTTAAGCTGATCACTCTTTATAACATTCTGGAGTATATGCAAATTGCCATTAGAAAAAGTGAAGCAGTAGACTTTGTAAAAATTAATATTTGTGTCATTCTCAAAACTTTTGGCCATGACTGTACATATGTACAGCCATACATACACACATACATGCATATCTACAGCCATACATACATTCAACCATACATTCATATGTACAGCCACACATACATACAACCATACATACATACATATGTACAGCCATACATACATACATATATATACAGCCATACATGCATACATACATATATACATACATACGTGCATACATATGTATAGCCATATATACAAATATACATACGTACAGCCATACATATGTGCAGCCATACATACATACAAATGTACAGCCATACATACAGCCATAAATACATATGTACAGCCATATATACATACATATGTACAGACATACATACAAATGTACAGCCATACATACAGCCATAAATACATATGTACAGCCATACATACATACATACATACATATGTACAGACATACATACAGTCATGGCCAAAAGTTTTGAGAATGACACAAATATTAATTTTTACAAAGTCTACTGCTTCACTTTTTCTAATGGCAATTTGCATATACTCCAGAATGTTATAAAGAGTGATCAGCTTAACAGCAAGACTGGGGAGACCTGTGTGTCCTAAACAGTGCCTTCACCCCTCCTCTTCCCACCAATCCCATAAAGAATACACAATCAGGCCTGGATGGGTTGAACAGGTCGGTCACATTTTATTAATTACCAAAGCAGAGAAGGGCAATTACATTTCGTAACGGGGGCTCATGGCAGAGTTCCTTGTCCGCGATCGACAGGAGATTATGCCTACGAGCGGTCACGAACCTTTGCCCTCCTCTACTAATCCGCTGTGACTTAGTTTTGCTAATACAGAAACTTTTTTTTTTTTTTTTTTTATATATATAACTTGTACATATTACACATATATACAGATCTCCGAAGTACATAAATGACAGTTCTCTTTATTGAATTATGTAAGGGAGGGAGGGTGGGACAACAACAGCTTCCAGTGACTGCCGGAGGGGAAAGGAAGTTGCTGACCAGAAGCACCTAAATTTACCCCCTGTAGGAGTGGTCCAAGGTACCTTCCCCTCCGAGGTCACTGGACAGCTGGACATCCCCAATTAGTACATCACCACTGGGAGTGGTGTGAGAGGGGGGTGAATTGGGCACGGACAGTATTCCACTAGCCTCCACCTTATAGGCTCTTCAGTCAGAGGCCCTTTCCTTATTCAGTACAGGGCCTGCCAGACTGGGGAGACCTGTGTGTCCTAAACAGTGCCTTCACCCCCCCTCTTCCCACCATTCCCATAAAGAATACACAATCAGGCCTGGATGGGTTGAACAGGTCGGTCACAGTTTATTAATTACCAAAGCAGAGAAGGGCAATTACATTTCGTAACGGGGGCTCATGGCAGAGTTCCTTGTCCGCGATCGACAGGAGATTATGCCTACGAGCGGTCACGAACCTTTGCCCTCCTTTACTAATCCGCCATGGAGGATCCGGTGTATGACCTACACAGGACTCCGACCCCCACCCATCACCATTAGGGCCTGTTCAACCCCATCCTGCAGGCCAGACAAAAATATATCTAGGCCAATGTCCGTCAGGTGAACACCGTCCGGTCTGAGTAATGCAGTGTTGTCTCCTTCCAGCTGGTCATGACGCACCACAATACCACATTTTTTTTTTTTTTTTTTACAAATTTCGCCATCCGTGTATCAAACTTTTTCCTTATTCGCTCTATGGCCTTTTGATCTCTTGCCCCCCACCATACGGCTCGAGGTGTCATTTGTGACCACACCAGTAACCGGTACCATATCTTCAAATAAACAGGCAACGCGCCCAATGTCCGTTGTTATCCTTTTGTACAGATCAGTGATTTTACTTTTGCCAAGATCATTGCCACCGACATGTAACACGATTATCACCGGGCTTTTCACCCTCCTGGAGATGTAAACCAACTCTTGAAACACCTGCCGCCACTGAGGCCTCTTATCCCTCTCAAGTTGACTTCCAGACCCGGGAAGTCTCGACTTTTTTCACCAGGCCGCCGTTCGGCCATTTTTTTCACCAGGCCGCCGTTCGGCCATTTTTTTCACCATGCCGCCGTTCGGCGTTTTTTTTTTTTTTTTCACCATGCCGCCGTTCGGCCATTTTTTTTCCCCCGGGCCGCCGTTCGGCCGTTTTTTTTTTTTTTTTGACCAATAGACATATGAATGTCCGAAAACCCACACTTCGACTCCTGAAAGAGAAAAAATGTGTCACTTGAGCAGATCAGGTCTTATGTATTAAGCGAAGCATGCGGATTTCCATCATCCCATCCCCTACGGCTTCTGATACTCCAGCCCAAGCTGCCTCGTTAGCTGCCCCTATTAGAAAGGAAAGCGTCCCGTATTCTTTTTAAACATGATGTGAAAATTGTCTGAAATTGATACCTGGTAAGAGGGAACTCATCTGTGTGAGATAGGAAAAATCTGCCTTTGTGTCTTACTACAGCATAACTTTTGACTATGTTAAGGGGCATACTGGGCCATCTGCTGATTTAACCAGCCCCACGCAGTGCTCCGAAAAAAAAGCGATAGCGAAGGCTGCTGAGATGAGGGTCGCCTCGTATTGTGATCTGCAGAGCGATGGGGATATTGAGATAATGTTGTGAAATAGTGTGAGTAAAATGGGGCGACGACATTCTAGACTTGGCTGAAGCCTTTTCCACCCTTTGATGGCTTGCCTGATAAAAAAGAGTTTCACGTCGGCCCACCCCATAAGCTGTAAAAAGAAGGATAATCCCGATAATTTCCTTTGCGCCGATGTACCCGACACCCCTGCCCGACACCCCCGTATTTTTAAAAAAAATTCTGCAGTAACTACTCCTCTTGTGCGGTCACACATATCTACTGGCCTCCCTGAACTAAGGAGCACCACTCCTCCCAAGCCTTACCATAAACCTGCCAGGTAGCCGGTGACACAGAGGCGCAGATTAAGAGCGGTTATAATATTTCTAGTATGAAACCGGATATTGGCATTTATTAGCAGCTTGGCCCAAATCTCAATGGCTGCCACAATTGAGAAAGTTTCCCACAGAGCTGGATCTTGTCCCCAGCTCGATGTAGCCCAAAGTTCTGGCCAATTACTTCTGCACCACTGGTCTTTGTAGACCGCTGCAAAACCGTGTTCTTTGCTCCACCCAACTGTGAACCCAAAGTCTTTGACGTCTCGTTAAACATGACTCATGTATGATCATTGTATGATTCCAGGAATGTTTTCCAAACTACCAAGTCAGCTTTTAACGAGCGAGTAAATCTGATTCTATGGCCGGGCTGAGAAACGCCCTTTGTTGCCAGCGATAATTGACGAGAGAAGGCTCTGCCGACCGGCATTGCTGCATCTGCTGAAGAGTGACTTTTTAACTGCGCAGAAGCTTTCCAGCATCTGAAGTGTATTTTGTATTTTTTCGGAAGGCAACCGGAAAATCATCGAATTGGTGTCTATTTCAATGCCCAAAAAAGATAGAACGTTACACGGTCCGATTGTTTTTTCTGGTGATAGCGGGACACCGAAATGACGCGATATCAGTTTAAATTTTTTCAGCAGGAAAGAGCAGAGTTTCGAATTTATGGGGCCGACGAACAAAAAATCGTTGAGGTAATGAATCAAAGAATTACTGCCTGTTTCATGGCGGACGACCCAATCCAGAAACGTGCTGAATAACTCATAATAGTGACACGAGATTGAACACCCCATTGGCCCATCGGCAGGCACATATCAAAATAATAGTGAAGGTCTACTTTTGCATCCTAATAAGTGGTAACATTTGGGATGGACAGGTTACAGGCGAAATGCCGATTCTATATCCGATTTAACTTTTAGCTAGCAGAGCGCTGGGCCTGCAGCACGGACTAAATCTACGGCCTTGTCAAAAGACGCGTATGTGACGGAGGCTTCCTCAGGGGGGATCGCGTAGTTAAAAGATTTGCCTTTTGAATGAGAAAGATGAAGGAAAGATGATGGATTAAACGATATTTGCCGGGTTATTTTTTCGGAATATTGCCTAGAGGTGATATTTTGAAGTTTTTGAAGGGCAGCAAATGAAAGGGACCCGGCATTCTACCTAGTTTGAATTCCTTTATTATTTTTTTTTTGTTTAAGGTTTCAGGGAATTCTCGCGCTGATTTTAGGTTATTGGCAACCGTTTGTTTTTAGTTAGGTTTGTGGGCGCCGAAGAGAAGTTAGAGAAGGGAACTTCTTCTGCTCTAGCATCAATCGTAATCACACCTCTTGCTTTAAACACCCATACTAGATCGGGCTGTAGGGCCAGACGCCTGCGGAAGTTCTCATTGTATTGTCTCCAAGTGGAACCGCCATGCGACTTGTGTGTGTTATGTATCATATCCAGATATATGAACATTTCGGAGCATCGTTCCGGATGCTTCTGGCCCATATAACACACAAATGCCTGTTGTCAATTGTTCAGGTTTCTCGCTAATTAAGCTTCTATCACATATCCCACCTCCCGTCTTCATTTCTATATTAACGTTTTGTTGAACCACTGACAATAGCGACCATATGTCAACGTAATTTTTTTTTTTTTTTTTTAATCTCCTGTTCTAAATGTGCACCAAACGGGCTGATCCCGCAGTAAAAACCTTCTTTGTGCAAACTCGCTGATTGAAGCGTAGTGTAGCTTTCCGCTGTTCCGCTTGATTGCGGTAACCGTTGCCTCAGCTCCGTGATCGCTGAGGATAGCTCGTTCTCCTTTGAAATCAATCTTTGTAACGCTAGATAGTCATTGTTATTAGAACACTCACCGCTATGCCGCAGGAGGAGTGATGACCGATGTGGGTGGAACCCTGGCTCCCGCTGGTGCAGGAGGGGTGAAAACCAGCGCTGGAGATACTCCGGCTCCTGCTTGGGCGAAAGATTGGTTAACACGGTGGCTGGAAGGCCCAGGGGAAGGAGAAGCGTCTTCCCGGCTGAACGCCACATTAGAAGCATGTAATGTAATATCGTGCGCTAGAACCAGAGTGAAGCCCGGTGATGGGGGAACTCCGGTTCCGTGTTGCGCAAGAGCAGGAGTGAAGCCTAGTGTTGGCGTAACTCCTGCCCCGTGTTGGATGGTGGTCTGCTGGTTGTAGAGGCTGGAACTCCTGCCCCGTGTTGCGCTAGAACCAGAGTGAAGCCAGGTGATGGCGGAACTCCAGCTCTTCTGACGTGGACGCAGATTGTAATGCACAAGCTGCAGCCCCTCCACCTATCCCTGTAAAGACACAAGCAGAGGATGGGTTCCATGGATCCAGTACAATACTGATGCACCACTTTGTTCCTTGTAATGTTATCCTTTCCCCTCCCTCAGGACTGTGTACATTCCCCTCACCCCTGCATACAGCCTGGTAACTGAAAGTAAAATTGGGGCACATAGCTGGAAATCTTTTGTTCCTTTAGACTATAATAGTGTCTTATCAGTAATGGCGTTATGCTGTAGTATATACATATCTATACGCCACATGCTATACTGAATTATATGATATATCATCAATGCATTATGCAAAATATCTGTAGATCCGCCACACGTATTATATAAAAGCATATATATATATATATATATATATATATATATATATATATATATAACTGGCAGTGTACCACTATAGATCGTGTATGATCCAGAAATATCTATATAATGGAATATCGATATACCAGCCATGAATCCAACAGCAATATGTATGTACCATCATGTATTATAGCCAGTGTCCATGATATATAATAATATATAAAATATTAATAGATAGTAATATTGATGTAGATATATATAAATATATAAACAAAGGCCCCTATATCTAGGATCGGTATAATACGAAATGTATATCAGCCCAGTAATATTTGTGATATGTCTACTATATATGATACAGCAGCGTTTATACATCAGCCATAATAGTACTATATTATATATGTTGTATTGGGGAAGTTATTTAAAAACGTATCTATACAAACACCATGAACTGTTATGATTATGTTGAAGAATAACAAACATTCTGCTTGCAACACATATACCTAACCGCTATGCACAATATTACAGTATCTATATATGACTGCCATGAAACAAATTACAGTATGTACAAATACTCCATGCACTATCTACACCATGCACCAAATTGCAGTACCATTATAAACACAATATAGCATTATATGTATATCTGCTACTAATAATAAGGTAGTAATCCATGGCCTAACAGCTATGCAGGGCATAATGTATCAGCATTGTATGCACATATATATATATAATACATATACATATACATATATATATATATATATTTTATATATATAAAAATTAATTGTGAGACAGTGAGAATATGTGGGTTAGATGGGGTGTATATTTCACCTGGGTGCTTTGCTGACTGGTATAAGGGAGGTGTGTGGCTTTGTAGACCTGGTGGTAGAGAAAGGTCATTACACCTTCCACTCAGTGCATACTTGCAGCTCAACCTGTAACCACTCAGCTGTAATTAGAAGCCAAATAGGTGTCTGCGGACAAGTCAGAGAGCTAGTTTAGCCTGGACACAGGGAGGTGTCCTGGCACAAGAACAGTCTCCAGAGTGTTAGAGCTGTCTTCAGCCTGGACACAGAGAGGTGTCCTGGCACAAGGGAAGCAGTCTCCAAGAGTGTTAGAGCTGTCTTCAGCCTGGACACAGAGAGGTGTCCTGGCACAAGGAAGCAGTCTCCAAGAGTGTTAGAGCTGTCTTCAGCCTGGACACAGGGAAGTGTCCCGGCGCAGGAAGCAGTCTCTGTGAGAATGCATGCGGATAAGCTACTGAAGAGGAGGAGAGCCGTCTCAGTCTGGGTGCAGGAAGGACCCCGGACATAGGAGTGTCTCTGTGAACCTCCATGCTGATGATTACTGAAGAGGAGGGGAGCCGTCTCAGTCTGGGTTAGAGGTACCCCGGACACAGGAGTGTCTCTGTGAACCTCCAGCATAATGACTACTGAATAGGAGTGGATCTCTCTCAAGTCTGGACGTCGGGTGGACCTTCAGACATAAGGAGGAGTATCTGGGAAACTCCATACTGGTAACATATATCATATGTGTTGTTTTGGGCACAGACTGATAGAGTCTGGGTTCCTGATAGAAAGGGACATTACATAAGTGTAATTTAGTGGCTAGACAAGCCTAGGTCTTTTGTTTATGCTTTGTTTTATCTGTGTGCTGTGGACTTTAATAAAACTGGTTGCGGCCAGTTTTTACCATAATTGCTGTCTGAATGAACTGTTTCCGTGCCATTCTGTCTACCCAGACAGCAATCCTAGAGCTAAAACCCCCTGGAATGTTACAATTGGTGGAGAATGCTGGGGCAGCGCAGGGCCTGGTACAGTTAGTGCTGGAGTGTGCATGCAGCACAGTGGCAAGAGACAGCATTAAAGGTGAAGTCTATTGAAATAGCAACAGAAAAAAAAAAAAAAAAAAGTGTGTGTCAGCAGAAACGTCTGTTTGGAGCAGTCTTGGAGAGACAGTGGCCCTGATAGGGTCTGCAGAGAGAAAATGTATGCACAGCAAAGCTGAACTTGTTGTGAAAATGACTGTGGAATGTGCAGCAGCAAAAGAAAAGTTTGTGGAGCAGTCTTAAAGAGACAGTAGCCCTAATAGACTTTGCAAAGGAAAAAAAAAAAAAAAAAAGTGTCTGCACAGCAGAGCTAAATTTTTCTATGGAAAAGACTGTAGAGTGTGTGTATGTCTTGAGTGAAGACTACCGTTGTGAAGACAGAGAAGTCTGACAGCATGGATGACAGCATGGAGGCGCTGTTTGAACAAATGGCGCAAGTTATTGTGCAACATAAGACTGCTGTGATTGAGACAGATGAGTCCGGCAGTATGGAGGGGCTCGTTGAGTACCTGGTACAGGCCCAGCGGAGCATGGAGCAGCAGCGCCTGCAGCACCAGCAGCGCATGCAGGAGCACCGGCAGCAATTCCTGCAGCAGCAGCAGGAGAATAACCGGTTGTTGGAGCAGATTGCAGCTCTCCGCACCGCGTCTCAGAGTAATGTTGTGAAGGCACCTGACTTGTCCGATGTAAAGAAGGCGGTAAGACGGTCCCTGGAAAAGATGACACCTCGTGATGATGTGGAGGTATATCTCACTAGGTTTGAGAGACTGGCAGAGAAGGAGAATCTGCCCTATCTGAGTGGGCCATGATGGTCGCACCCTATCTGATTGGAGTGCCCCAGGTGGCCTATGCTGACCTGAGCAAGCAGGACAGCGAAGACTATGCCAAGTTGAAAGCGGAGATTCGTACCCGGCTGGGTGTTACGGTGACAGCCCATGCCAGGGGAGTTCATGACTGGAGATACAGTTGGGAGTCTGCAGTCAGCAGGCCTGATTATGGAGTTGAAAAGGTGGTAGTGAACCGCTACACCCGAGCATGTCTTACAGTGAACCGCTACACCCGAGCATGTTCTCCTGAGGTACAGCCGTCTGAGAGGACGTCACTTCAGAGTTCCCGGACGTCGAACTCTCCCGGTAAGAGCGTTCCAGCTGTTGGGGACATGGGGTATGCTGATAAGCGGGTTCAGGCCCGAGGGGACATGTGGGTGGAAGAGTGTGATGGACAGTGTTGGAGATGTCGTGAAATTGCAGCCAACTGTCCACTAGAGGGGGAGCCTATGTGCCGTGATGTTGGCAGATCCCTCTCTCTCTGCGCAGAACCTGTGTGGGTGACCACCGCAACCGAAGAGACTGGACCACAGGTGTCCCCGGTGGTTACAAATGGTTGCTCAGCGCAGGCCCTCTTGGACTCAGAGAGTCCAGTGACTTCCGTATGTGACAGCCTGATTGATAGGGACTTCATCCCTGATAAGCACTTGAGTATGGTGTGCATCCATGGAGACACCAAAGTCTACCCAGAGACTGCCGTGGACTTGGTCCCTAAACTCGGGGAGGTTTCATGTGAAGTGGGGGTAGTGAAGAACCTGGTGCACCCCGTTGTGTTGTGTAATGACTTTCCCCGGTCTAAGGATCTCTGGGGGAAGGGTGATTCTGATGGACAGTGTGATGAAGCCCCTACTGAGGGTACGCAGTCCCGAGGGGCGGAACACAATGTTAGTGGGCCGTTTATCTTGTGTGATAGTGATGATGATATTGATAATGATGATGATGCTAATCATAATAGTGATGATACTGATGATGACCGTGATAAAGATGAAATTTCTTTGCAGGTGATGTTGGGAGACGAGGATGGTGGTTCTCGGGAACCGAGTGTCCCTGACCTGCCTGTGTCCTGTGACAATTTTGGGAGAGAGCCGGTGCGAGACCCCACTCTTAAAACGGCACAGGAAAATGTAATTGTTCTGAATGAGGTTCCCCAAGAGCCTGGCTCTGAGGAGAGGTTTCCTCATGCTGCCATGAACAATAACCTATTGTTTAGGGACACTGAAGTCCAGGGAGAGGTCGTGAGTCAGCTCCTGGTACCTGAGCTATATGGAGGTATAGTGCTGGGGTTGTCACATAGTCACATACTTGAGGGACCAGATGGTGAAGTTAATGTTGAGGATAACATGTTAACTAAGGTTCCAGAGCAAGATGTGAATGAAAATAAATTGTATACTCCTGAAAGTGAGCAGGATGAGAATGAGAGTGAATTGTATAACCCTGACAGTGAGCCGGATGTGAATGAAAATGAAGTGTCTAACCCTGAAAGTGAGCCGGATGTGGCTGAGAAAAAAGGGGTCAGACAGGGATAGTGGGAGTGATAATGAATCATCTGATGACAATAAAGCAACCAGTGCAAATGAGGAAGGCATGGTAGCAGAAGAGGTTGAGAGTCCTGAGAATAAGGCTGATGCTGACCTTACAGCCAGACAGAAGATGCCATCTGAGGATGTTTTACAGTTGGAACAAAGAGAGCGACTACTTCCAGCCCAAGAAAGGGAGAGACGAGAGGCTTCCCTGGGGATTGGCAGTAGACGTGCTAAAACAATGAGGGGTAGAGATGACGCTTCTGTTAGCTCACGGCTGAGTGTGAGACCCGGTGGCGGACGAAAAGACAGAGAGTCAGACTCAGAGCTACCAGTAAGCTTGACTGGACGATGGACTCGTGGCCGCAACGACGGTAGGAGTCAGTTCGGGAAAGAAAGGTCGGGTGAGGTGACACCGACACAAGGACAAGGCCAACGTTCTGACCGCTGGGGGCGGGAGAGGCCTAACAAAGAGGTGATATTGCATAGTGCCCAAAATCAACTGAGACGGGGTGACTGGCAGAGGCGACCGAGGGGGATCTCTGGTCGGGTGGCAGGTGTTCGACCCCACAAATTTGAACAGAGGGGGCACTGGGTATGGCCCTCAGGATATGCATGGAGGCATGTGATGGATGGACGGTATGTATCGCAGAGGTGGGTGGCCCTGTGATGGAAGCCTGGATATATTTTGGTTCAGCAGATCTACTGCTGAGACTTGTGCTATACATTGGGAGGCTTCCAGGTGACTTGGAGAGCTGGGCGGGTCCAGTCACCTACAAACCCACCTAAGGGGTATGTGTCTAAATACCTAGGATAAAGCTGTATGCAGAGGGGACGGATGGGTAATGCAGCGCTGGCTGGCATTCATTTAATGGATCAGTATGTATGTTTTGACTGTCCATGTTCCTTCTCCTCAGTTGACTGGTCACATGACTGTGACATCACACAGTGTGTGTGTGTGTGTGTGTGTGTAAGGGTATAGAAACCCTGCTTAATGGAAGATAAAGATGAAGATGATGTGGGCCATGACTTGAGCTGTGTTCACTGTCTCTTGAGGTTTGTTGACCAGTCCTCCGGTCTGGATGACCAGCCCTCCGGTCTGGAGAAGAGGGGGGGGATATGTGAGACAGTGAGAATATGTGGGTTAGATGGGGTGTATATTTCACCTGGGTGCTTTGCTGACTGGTATAAGGGAGGTGTATGGCTTTGTAGACCTGGTGGTAGAGAAAGGTCATTACACCTTCCACTCAGTGCATACTTGCAGCTCAAACCTGTAACCACTCAGCTGTTAATTAAGAAGCCAGAAATAGGTGTCTGCGGACACAGTCAGAGAGCTAGTTTAGCCTGGACACAGGGAGGTGTCCTGGCACAAGAAACAGTCTCCAAGAGTGTTAGAGCTGTCTTCAGCCTGGACACAGAGAGGTGTCCTGGCACAAGGAAGCAGTCTCTGTGAGAATGCATGCGGATAAGCTACTGAAGAGGAGGAGAGCCGTCTCAGTCTGGGTGCAGGAAGGACCCCGACATAGGAGTGTCTCTGTGAACCTCCATGCTGATGATTACTGAAGAGGAGGGGAGCCGTCTCAGTCTGGGTTAGAGGTACCCCGGACACAGGAGTGTCTCTGTGAACCTCCAGCATAATGACTACTGAATAGGAGTGGATCTCTCTCAAGTCTGGACGTCGGGTGGACCTTCAGACATAAGGAGGAGTATCTGGGAAACTCCATACTGGTAACATATATCATATGTGTTGTTTTGGGCACAGACTGATAGAGTCTGGGTTCCTGATAGAAAGGGACATTACATAAGTGTAATTTAGTGGCTAGACAAGCCTAGGTCTTTTGTTTATGCTTTGTTTTATCTGTGTGCTGTGGACTTTAATAAAACTGGTTGCGGCCAGTTTTTACCATAATTGCTGTCTGAATTAACTGTTTCCGTGCCATTCTGTCTACCCAGACAGCGATCCTAGAGCTAAAACCCCCTGGAATGTTACAATATAATATATATATATACACACACACACACACACACACACACACACGTGCCCATGTCTGCAGCCATGCCCCAGGCACACAGAAGATTTGCCATGCGTGAGGTAACATATAGTAATCCATGAGGACAAAGGTATCCCCGGATATAATGATCTTATGTCAATATATATCTATATATATATATATATATATAGATATATATACATCGACATATATATATATATAAATATTATACATACATACACAAATACACACACATATATATACATACATACAGGAACAGATGTTGTAAACAGTATGTGTGCTCACATCCCCCCTGAGACCTTATCTCCAGAATATTATACTCCCTGGTTTCCTGTTGTCTTCCTTTGTTCTGAGATCTTGTTCCACTTGTAACTTCAGACAACAACAGCTTCCAGTGACTGCCGGAGGGGAAAGGAAGTTGCTGAACAGAACACCTAAATTTACCCCCTGTAGGAGTGGTCCCAGGTACCTTCCCCTCCAGCTGGACATCCCCAATTAGTACATCACCACTGGGAGTGGTGTGGTAGAGAGGGGTGAATTGAGCACACAGTTATACATTAGCATCCACCTTATAGGCTCTCCAGTCAGAGGCCCTTTCCTTATTCAGTACAGGGCCTGCCATTACTTGCAAAGTCAATATTTGGCTAGAAAATGAACTTTATCCCCCAAAACACATTTCAACATCATTGCAGCCCTGCCTTAAAAGGACCAGCTAACCTCTTTTCAGTGATTGCTCCATTAACACAGGTGTGGGTGTTGATGAGGACATGGCTGGAGATCAATCTGTCATGATTAAGTAAGAATGACACCACTGGACACTTTAAAAGGAGGCTGGTGCTTGGCATCATTGTTTCTCTTCTGTTAACCATGTTATCTCTAAAGAAACACGTGCAGTCATCATTGCAATGCACAAAAATGGCCTAACAGGGAAGAGTATCGCAGCTAGAAAGATTGCACCTCAGTCAACAATCTATTGCATCATCAAGAACTTCAAGGAGAGAGGTTCCATTGTTGCCAAAAAGGCTTCAGGGCACCCAAGAAAGACCAGCAAGCGCCAGGACGTCTCTTAAAAGTGTTTCAGCTGTGGGATTGGGCTACCAGCAGTGCAGAGCTTGCTCAGGAATGGCAGCAGGCAGGTGTGAGTGCATCTGCACGCACTGTGAGGCGGAGACTCTTGAAGCAAGGCCTGGTCTCAAGGAGGGCAGCAAAGAAGCCACTTCTCTCCAGAAAAAACATCATGGACAGACTGATATTCTGCAAAAGGTACAGGCAGTGGACTGCTGAGGACTGGGGTAAAGTTATTTTCTCTGATGAATCCCCTTTTCGATTGTTTGGGACATCAGGAAAACGCCTCATTGGGAGAAGACAAGGTGAGCGCTACCACCAGTCTTGTCTCATGCCAACTGTTAAGCATCCTGAAACCATTCATGTGTGGGGTTGCTTCTCAGCCAAGGGAATCGGTTCTCTCACAGTCTTGCCTAAAAACACAGCCATGAATAAAGAATGGTACCAGAATGTCCTCCAAGAGCAACTTCTCCCAACCCTCCAAGAGCAGTTTGGCGATCAACAATGCCTTTTCCAGCATGATGGAGCACCTTGCCATAAAGCGAAGGTGATAACTAAATGGCTCAGGGAACAAAACATAGAGATTTTGGGTCCATGGCCTGGAAACTCCCCAGATCTTAATCCCATTGAGAACTTGTGGTCAATCATCAAGAGACAAACAAAAACCTAAAAATTCTGACAAAATGAAAGCATTGATTGTGCAAGAATGGACTGCTATCAGTCAGGATTTGGTCCAGAAGTTGATTGAGAGCATGCCAGGGAGAATTGCAGAGGTCCAGTAACAGCCGGACGTAGGAGCGCAGGATAACGGGAGGCTGGCATGACGCTGGGAGGCAGTGACAACAGGGAAAGGGGGGGGGGTAAGGTGAGCCAGGAGGGGACTGGACGATTGGACGGTGACAAAGAGGACGTGACATAGGTAGAGGTGGGGTCAAAGGGGACAAAAAGGCACTGACCAAGGAGAGAAGCCTCTCTTTTCGGGACCACCAGGACGGACAACAAGAAGACCACCAGCCTTTACAACACAGACAACAAAGGAAGACATCAGAAAGCATGTGTGCTGCTATGTTAGCACAGGTACCTTTTACACCGTATACTGCTGCAGTAACTGATCCTGTATATAGATATATATATATATATAGACATAGCATCATTATACCCGGGGAGATCTTTGTCCTCAGGGACTTCCATATGCTACCTCTTCATGCAGATCTTCCCCTGTGCGCCTGTAGCACTGCTGCAGACAGTGGTTCAGACATTGCAATATATGCATACACATATATATATATAGATATACATGATGCTGATATATTATGTACTGCGCAACATATAGCACACATTATAGAGAGGACACACGACATATAGCACACACTACGCAGAAAGCGCACACTGAGGACGTCACAAACCCGGGGCAACATGGGACAGCAAGATATCTCACCTTCGAGGGCAACATTACAGAAAACTCCGGACTACGACTCCCATCATCATCTCACAGAGGAGGAAGACAACAAGAAACATGTGCTGCTCCAGGGAGTATGAGATTCTGGGTATATAAGGTCAGGGGGGTGTGAGCACATAGACCCGCCACACCATGTACTGCGGCAGTATCTGATCCTGTATACATATATATAGATGGGATAGATATATGGATTTAGGATCATTCTTTATATCCGGGGAGATTACTATATGTTACCTCCCGCACAGCAGATTTTCTCCTGTGTGCCTGTGGCATGGCGGCAGATGGGGGTACATATATATTAATATATATATAGATATACGATGCTGTTTTATCATGTACTGTATGGCGGGCAGGCTATGGGTTACTGCCTTATTATTAATAGCAGACATACATATACTGCTACATGATGTATAAATGGGTACTGCGATTTGGTGCACGGTGTAGTTATAGATGCGGGAACATAGTGCATGGGGTATTTAAGCATGCTGTAATTTGGGGCATGGCAGTCATTTATACATACCGCAATATAGTGCATAGCGGTTATGTATTTGTATGCCATGGAGAAGGTATAGGATTCTCCAATATGATGCAGGGCGTATAAATTTATACTGCAATTTAGTGGATATACTGATACCACATTACAGCGCATGGTGCTTATATAGATATGTTTGGAATAACTTCCCCAATATAACACAGATAATACTGTATTATCAGGGATGATGGATAGACGCTGCTGTATGATACACTGCAGACGGGTCACAAATATTACTGGGCAGAGATACATGGGGTATTATACTTATCCTATATAGAGGTCTTTCTTTGTATATTTATATATCATTCTATATCAATATTACTATCTATGAATATTGTTAGATATTATGTTATATCACAGACAATGGCCATAATACACGAGGGTATACACATATGGCGGTGGGATTCATGGCCGACATATGGATATTTCATTATCTAGATACTTCTGGATCATACATGGCCGAGTGGAGTACACGGCCAGTATATATATATACCTTTTCGTATAATACGTGTGGCGGATCTACAGTTATTTTGCATCATGCATTGCTGATACATCATATAATTCGGTATGGCGTAGGTTTATGTAGATCACAACATAACACCATTACTGATGAGATGCTGACTTAAAGTTTGAAAGAGCACAGATTCCCAGCCATGTTTCCCATACCCTTTGCACCAGGATGTATTCAGGGAGAAGGGGTGAGGGGTAAAGGATGAAATCACACATGGCTGCAGGGAGAGGAGGAGGGGCTGCAACGTGTGCACAGGCTGTAAAGTGGGATCATGGCTGCAGCTTGAGAGTCACACAACAAGGAGAGTAGCTATTAGGCTAAGTTCACACGTTGCGGAATTGCCACGGAAATTTCCGCGGCAATCCCGCACTTCTCCCGCAGGAAATACGCACGTTTTTTGTATGCTGATTCCCGCCAGAATAATAGCGTTTTGCAAGCGTAATTAGCTTGCAGAATGCTAGCGTTTTCCTAGCGATCTGTAGCATCGCTTGGAAAACTGATTGACAGGTTGGTCACACGAGTCACACATAGTGTTTGACACGTGTGACCAACTTTTTACTATTGATGCCGCCTATGCCGCATCAATAGTAAAAAGATCTAATGTAAAAAATAATAAAAAAAAATAATAAATAATGATATTCTCACCTTCCGGCGGCCCCCGCAGCCTTCCCGCCTTCAGCGACGCTCCGGCAACTCCGGTCCCAGGAGTGCTTTGCGACAAATCACACCGATGACGTAGCATCTCGCGAGACCGCTATGCCATCTGGGTGATTCTCGCAAAGGACTCTTGGGACCGGAAGTTGCCGGGAGCGTCGCTGAAGGCGGGAAGGCTGCGGGGGCCGCGGGAAAGCTGCGGGGGCCGCCGGAAGGTGAGAATATCATTATTTTTTATTTTAATTATTGTTTTACCAGGGATATGGTACCCAGGGCCTGGAGGAGAGTCTCCTCTCCTCCAGACCCTGGGTACCATCGCACATGAACCGCTTACATTGCGCATGGTGGGCATAGCCACATGCGGAAAGTAAGCGGTTCAATGCATTCCTATGGCGGCGGAATCACCGCGATTACGCTAAATTAATGAACATGTTGCTATTTTTTCCGCGAAGCGTTTTTTTCGCGGAAAAAAACGCAACATGTGGCCAAAACATGCGGAATCAATTAACATGTATAGGATGCTTAATGCTTGCGTTTTTATCGCGTTTTTACCGCGGAAAACCGCAAAAAAAACGCAATTATTCCTGATCGTGTGCACTTAGCCTGACTCTCCTCCTAGGTAGGGCCGGTGTCGGCATCCTGCCCTGTGCTATATATATATATTATATATATGCTTAACATGCGGTGTATAGGGATTCTACCCATCCATACCAGTGCCACCAGACATATATTCACTTTACCTATATAGGTGGTACACCGGAGGGTAACTACACCTCGGTATATATATATGGCCGTATCCCGGCATATATAGCATTCTATATATGGTGCGCCTCCGGTGCTATAGCTGTACCTCAGTATTATGAGGGTGTACCCCGGTAGATATGGCAATTCTTCTATAGGTATGGCACTTCCTCATATATATATATATATATATATATATATATATATATAGCCGTACCCCGGAATTATAGCAGTACCCAGTATATGGGGGATTTCAGTTTATATGGACTTCTGTCTATGTGGCACTTCTTTTATATGTATAGTTGTACCCTGGAATTATAGCAGTACCCCAGTATATGGGGGGACTTCAAAATATATGGCACCTCCTCTATAAGTGTGTTTGTACCCCGGAATCATAGCAGTAACCCAGTACATGGGTGGACTTCAGCATATATATGGCACTTCCTCTACATGTATAGTTGTACCCAGAATTATAGCAGTACCCCAATATATGGGTGGACTGGGATAAATGACACTGCCTCTATAGAGATAGTTGGACCCTGGAAGTATAGCTGTACCCAGGATATGGGGGGACTTCAGTATATATGGCATTTCCTCTATATGTGCAGTTGTACCCCAGAATGATGGCTGTACCCCAGTATGGGGTGGACTTAAGTATATATATAGCACTTCCTCTAGTTGCATAGTTGTACCCTGGAATTATAGTGCTACACAGGAACATACACGATATATATATATATATATATATATACTCCGGAAGCCCAGGAAATATGGCGGTACACCTCTTGGATCATTATAAGCCTTATATGGGGCTATCCTATCCCTTGTATATACGACAGCATTTAGTTTTATACTCTGCCCTGCTTGTTGGCTTCCCATACTGGTGCTACATTGTCATCACAGTACCTGAATAGGTATTAAGTATACCCACCACTCGCTTATCTACATTGCTATGAGGGGGATAGGGCTGCTGGGAAGAGTTACCTGGGGCCTTATCCTACAGTATATGTAATCACATAATAGAAGGAATAAGATGGGTAAAAGGCGCGGTGTGTAATGGGTATAGTCAGTGCTGCAGCAAGAGGCAGAGCCATAATCACAAGCGCGGACATTACTGAAGGCAGGTAGGGCCAC